>JAGDYQ010000022.1:2774559-2787670 GCA_021962125.1 Bulinus truncatus
TTAAACTGAATGTTATTAAACATTTGAACTCCTGAACTTCCTTATTCAAAGAAAATAAATACATTAACAGTAACAAATGATTTATTTGAGTTATTTCCCTGAGGGCAATTATGAACTGGATTTTAAATTAGTCTTGGAAAGTTAATGTTAAAAGTCCTGATATTTTAAAAGCTGTATTTCTTGGTATGTAATGATTTCTTTTGATATTTAGAACAATGTTGATTATTTACTTGCAGTGTTGTTGTTAAGTCATTTTGTTTTAATCATTGCTGTAGTTAAAACTGATCTTTTTAGGAGAAAATTTGGGTTGTTACATTGTCTAATTTCTCAATTGTGAGTGTGATTTATGGTTAAATGCATATAAATTATTTATTCAAATAATTTAAAAATATTTTTTTTTCCCCACATACTTTTTGTATAGGCTAAGTTGCTTAACTTCCAAAATTGCCTCATATAAAAAAAATGTATTACAGGGTCTATAGGCCAGGGCATGTATCTTCAAAATTATTATTTTATTGTGATAAAAATGCTATTTACTGATGCAAAAACTAACGAAGTTTAATAAAAAGTCAACATTTTTTCTTAAAAAGCGGTGTATATATTTTATAGAAATTTCTGTGATTCCATCCCTTGCCACCACAGAGTGCTCTTTTAGGGATATGGAAACATTGCTCTTTATGTCTGCTAAGGTCAACATTGAAAATTTATTTATGGAGAGAAATATATAAGTTTAGATGTCTGGTGTTAATAGATTCTAGTGTAGGCAAATTATATTTAATACCTATACCAGTACATACAAAGTTTTGGTAATATTTTATCATAAAAATTTGTTATGTTGTAAAATAAAAGAGCTGTAGCTTGTGATTTGATCTTGATAACCTTTTCATAATTAGAATATTTTTGTCAAATATATCAGCTAGATAGATGACGAAGATATTGTGATTTTTTTTTTCTAAACCCTTGGTATCACCCTAACTCACATTGTAATTAAACTAGCTGTACCCTGCAAAATCTTTGCTTAGAGTTATGTCCCCTTAGGCTTGATACCTTGGCTAGCTTATTTTGGTTTTGGGGAGATCTGATTTTTTCATGATTTTATTTTAAACTGGGAATACTGTTGTATTAATTCTTTACTTTCGATTTAATGCAGAACCCAAATCGCTTTTATTTTATTAGATTTTTTTTAGTTTCTTGTATATTTTGCATGAAATATTACATTTTAAGCAAACACATCCTTTAGAAATAGTGAAGGGAACAGATAAAAAAATTATTCACTGGACTTTTGGGTAACACATTGAACTGTGCAGGCATTCAATTATATACTAGATTTAAATTCATAAAATTTTTATATTTGTATTTTTATGTATTTCATCTGAGGCGTATATTAATTTTTTTTTTTGTTTGCTTTTCTCCTTTATGTAATTTAACAAAAGAAAGAAAAAAAAACTTGGATATTTCCCAGTTAATTTTTTGTAGACCTCTGATGACATGAAGTGCCTCTATGACTGACACGAAGAAGAAACTCATTTTTAATATAGGATGATTGCCGTAGAGTTCTTCGTTAAAATTTGGTCATAGTTGTGGGGCTTTTACCCATCTTTCACCCCAACCTGGACAACCTTGGTTCTCATAGAGGATCGAACCATGACACTCACAGGTCAACCGGTTGAGCGCTCTACAACAATCAGCCACCCGACCCTCTCTGTCACAGCATAGTATGGAGTTATAGCTGTATATTTATATTCTATCTTTTTGTCCAGTGGCCCCAACAAAGCTACCAGCCGTTCAAATGGATAGGCAAACCAGGTAAAGCCTGAGGCCCCACTTTCCATTGGGCCCCCTTTTTTCAGTGAAAATTCTTGTCAAATCTAATGCACAGGGGCCTCAATCAGTACTTTTTGCCTCAGGCCCCTAAAAATCTAAAATCCTTTTCCCAAAAATACAACAACTAATTGTAAACATAACTGATTGTCTATTGTATTAAAAAATACAGGAGCTTCTGTGGTTTAGTACATTTTTATTTTACTGTTTGCTACTTATTCACTAGTCATGGAGTAATTATTTCTAAGACATTCTTTTGATTAATTATTCCAGATTAGATGTGTTTATACTATAGATAGATAATTAAACAAGCTGGCACACAGTAGGGGTACTTTTATTTTCTATATTGTTTGTTCTTGAGATCATAAATGAAGTATTATAAATTTACTAGAATTAGCTTTCCTCATAAATATAAGTTTTGGTCCTTTCATAATGGTCTGATAAAACTTTTCTTTAATAAATAGCTGACATGAGAAATTTATCGCTATTTTCTTGTTCATTTTATTTTCTAAGAGACCTAATTACGGTGACGAGAATTCCCCAGTTTATCTTTGTGTATTTTCTCGCATCGTCCGTCCGGGTATCCCGGAAGGTCAGGAAATGTCTCGGCTCAATGGTGTTGAATCTCACGAATCAGAAAGAGTTAACATATTACTCTCAAAGCACTTCAGGTAGTTTTCGAAGTACATTCGCGATTACTGATGAAATTCAATATAAAGTTTTGGCACGTTCAACATACATTATATTAATGCACACTACAGAATGTAACCTGTTATTTCTTTTAATTTTTTAAAAAGTATGTCACTTAGTCACCAAAAGATATTAGCTGCACGCAACTTTGAAAAGATGACCAAAACAACGATATGTAGTACCGTAGCTGCACAAATTAAAGACTAGGACTAATAAACGAAGAGTAGGGCGCTTATCGAGTTGTATACTCACGCACACTTGCGCAGGTTAGAGGACTGTAATCATATATCCGCATTGAATTCCCAAAAATTTGAAATGGCTTTAGCAGAGAATACTTAATGAACTCAGCCATCTAAGCGAAGCAAGCACATTATACGAAACTATTTAATTTCTTTTGATTACCTTTTTGAATTACTTTTGGATCAGTTTTTTTCTATGACAATAAAATTTAAAGAAAATCACAGCTACGAAGATTTAAAGAGAATGGCGTATGTTACGTAATGTCACTAGGCGGCCAATGGCAAACATCGGCCAGCAGAAGACACATGGCGTAACATACATTTTTGATGGAATAAAGATGTCAAAGTAACACCACCAGCTCCCTCCGACTTCACATAATGACGCCCACATTTCAAAGGCCTATTTAAAAATGCGCTCAGCAGCTAATATTACTTTATGTCACACACTGCCCTCAGAATATTAGATTGAAGGGAAGTAACTCAAAAAAACTTATCAAAGTAGCCATAATGAACGTTACATTATCTCTAAACAAAGAAGGTAATAAGCTTACTTTTAGTTTTAAATTTCAATACGAAAATTAGATGATTGTCTGTTGTAATATAAACTTCTAGCTACCATTTTATCAAAAAATAAGACGATATATATATATATATATATATATATATATATATATATATATATAACTTCGACTATTGATTTCCTCTAGATGGCATAAAATCATGGAGGACGAGGGTATCGGGTTCGATCTTCGCTGAGAACCAAGGGGATTTTTTCCAGGTGAAAGCTGGTTGGAAAGTTCTTCAAGTTGACCCACACTTTAACTAAGGGAAGTGAAATCGTACGGGCGTTAGGTTAGCCACAGAATCTGTTAACATGACGTGGCTACAGCAGACATAAATTCTACCTTTTTACCTTTCCCGAAGGCCTTTCTTTTTTATTATATAAAAGATGGATTCAAGCTGCCGTCTCCCAACGGAACTAATGATAAGTCTGAAAACGGTTATCTCTGCTTATGAAAATAATCAGCAACCCATTCATGGGGTGATTGACCAGGCCGACATGGTGTTAGGAAACACCCAGCGATGACAACGCTACTTGCGTCTCCCATAGACTTGGCGACCATGTCATAACCTTCTCTCCTAAAATACTTGGTAAGACCTAAACATTTTCCATTTTATGTATTTATATTTATGTATAAATGCTATTGTTTTCAATGTATAGGTTTTATCACTTTCATCATATCGTTATTTTTGTACTTCCATTATTTCTTATATTGGCTTAATAGTTTTATAGGAAATGCAAATAATGAATTGCAATATAAACTAAAGACTGAATAATTAAAAAAATACGTTGAAAAAGATCTGGAATCTCACCTTGTTTATGTTTGTATTTGAATTATCTGTTCCTTTAATAATACTCTTGCTTTTATTATATAATGCATTACGAGAAGGTTTAATATATGTTTATTTATATAAAAATGTGCAGATCATATGTGAACATTAAGCTCTCAATGTAACATGTAATGTCCCATAGATTATATATTATACTGATAGTGCATCACCAAAAAATTGTACCACAAAACCTCAAATTATTGTTGCTTGGCTCGCTTTTGTTTCAAATGACGCTTTCCATTCATAAAATCCCACATACCTATTTACATCTCTTTTTTTTTACATTATGAAATATTAATGAAAAAGCTTTCAATTTTTTTTTCATAACTATAAAAGGCGATAAACTTATTGTTTAATTCATGAGTTCTTAGGGGTTTTTAGGAGCTTTATAGATATACTAGTCGTCCCGCGTCGTAATACGCCGCCTTATCAATCAATATAAACAACACGCTTGCTGTCATGCATCTTGAGCCACTTTAAACAACACGCTTGCTGTGATCCAGCCCCTCCCTCCCTCCGTCTCCAGACTATAGTGTTTTTTTTTCCGGTGTCGCGAGTTGTATCGGGAATCCCAACACCCTATAAATAGTCTTGCGTCTTCGAAGTTGTGTTTTATATATATATAGACCTTTCTCACTTGTATTCCTGCGCGTCAGCTGTCTTTGTGAAAGGGTTATAATGGGCTTCCGGTCGCTTTGTTTATACTTGATTAATACTTAACTTATTTTTCCTACTTTTTTGTCTAATATATGATAAAATGACTTTCTAAATTTAATACCAAAATTTAATTTTTGTGATGTTGGCAAGTTTTTTTTAAAGTCATAAAATATCCCGATATTAGAGAGAGAAGTTACGAAGAGTTACAAATATTTCTCTGAGAAGTATGTCCATGACAAGAAAAGTTACATTTTACACTAAAATTGTTATTTAAAGTTTTTATAATTGACGATTAGGGTTACCAGCAGGCCCGTAGCGTGCGGGGGGGGGGCAGGGAGGCCGGGCCCCCTGCTTATTTGCTCTACTTAGTAAAATGTATTACCTGCGCCCACCCCTGTTATTGCCTTGCCCCCTGCTGTAAAATGCCTGGCCCCTGCTGTAGAATTTTCACGCTACTGGGCTGGTTACCTGTTTAGGGATAGATACGCCCATGCTCATGTACATTATATTATTTAACCATGATTGTTAAAAACAGTATATTTTTGGTTAGCATATATTGTGCGATAGATAAGGAATTAAAACCCGGTAGTAAAAGGTTTGAAACTACTACACTCATCATTCAGTGGTGCAACCAGCGAAAAGTGCTGGGGGAAGGGGGCTCATATATTGAAAAAAAGACAGTTTGACAGTCTTTTTAGTAACTTTATATAGTAAAATATGTATTGATGATTTGGTCTGGGGGGCCTTAAGCCCCCCCTCCGGTTACGCCACTGTTCATTATGCTTAGGTGATGATCAATGTGTTATTTTTCTTAAATAAACAATATACAGTTACAGACCTTAGCTCTACACTAGGAATTGTAGTCAAACTATCAGCGAGATGCTATAGAAGCCAGAGAAAAATCACGAACCTCATAATTTACAGGTAAAAGGGAAAACATATGATATTATAATAAAATATGTTACTTATTTAATATTTTTTAAAATGAAAGTATCTGGTGATTTTTTGGTGCGAGAAGGGAATTTATATATGTACAGCCAGATACAAATGCTTGAAAAATGACAAATTAACAAAAAAACATAGCCTTTTGGTCAAGGAAGTTGGACTACAATGAGTCATATTCAAAATGTCAACTTTATACATTGGTATACAATTGTACTTTTTTACTGAGTTGAAGTTGTTTGCATTAAACACATGTTTAACTGATTACAGACAGCCCATTAAAATATTAAGATTAAAATGTCGAGAGCATACACTAGTGTTAGCAGTGGTCTTTAATTATAAAAATTATATCGTATAGTATTAAAAATCAGAAAAACATTGTTATAGTTTTAACATTTAAGATAATAATAAATAATCACACTGAAAAATATATTAAATTTTGATTATTTGATTTTCATGATTAAAATTAAAAGAATAGCGGCAACAGAAATTTATTATTCGCAAATTCAAGTACACTAATTGGTACCGGAAGTGAATAGCCCTTCTAAACAAATAATTCAGTAAGGGGACTACTTTATGAGAAAGGTCTATAGATAATAAAGATTTATTCACACATTCTTAGATCAAATTCATATAGCTCACGTTATATCGCGGTGGTAAACATACCCACCGGTCTTTTTTTTTTTTTTTACATTTAATGAGCACCTATATTTTAACCCAGCATTGACGACCCTCACATACAAACAGAAAGATACACATATTCGTATACACATAGAAACACCCACACAACCACATAGAAAGGGCACATACACTCAATTACATGAGTTATAATTCTCGCAAGTTTATATCTAAAAAAAATCGGAAATAGCTCTTTTTATTATAACCCCCCCCCCCCACCCCCTTTACGACGCTACCAGGGTGGTTTACAAGGCAACGTATTTACTTAACAGTTGATGAACGTTCTTGGATGACACTATCACGTGATGTAAGTGATATACGTAAATTGCAGATCTCAGAAATAAAGCACTGTAGTTCAGGAAGTACATCAATGAAGTGCAATCTCTACTACAGGCTCAGATGTATTGAGTAGGGATTCCCGCCACTTAGCAACGGGGGTGTGTCTCTCTCTTCCAGATTCCTTAAAAGCAATGGAGAGCTACAAACTGTGTGCCGTGTGCAAGTTCAGTCTTCTTATCGCCCTCTATTTTTGGAGTTATTTATTTTGTGTTTAATTGTTTTCTATACAACATAAATTAACGCCCTTCATGCGATATGAAAGTTTCATTAAAATGAAGGTAAGTTTGTAAAAGCGAATCTAATAAGAAAAAAATAAAATAAAGAAAAAACAAAAACAAAACATTTTAATCGCGATTAATAAAACAACTTTGAGTTGGTGAACAGCTTTATTATATCACAGACTTGAATCTCTTTACAATTTATTATTGCAGGCTTTCTATTAGCACGCTTGTCTCTTAAATATACATGCATATTGTCTTATTATAAGATTGTTGGTCTGTCAACATGTACTGTTCATACTGTTTTTTGCATTGTCTGTGTTTTAGATTGTATTTGTCTGTTTTATTATTTCTATCAGCTGAAACAAACAACTTATTAATGGATCAGTTCGTCTAACTATTTGAATGTCATGTTTCTTTTTATCCGCCAATGTGGCGTGTCTGTCTGTGTGAAAAAGTGTCGTACGTCTATCTCTATGATAACCCGCTAGTCTGTTCGTTTGTTTTAAACATAACCCATAACACATTAATATACTCGGTCCACTTAGCCCCCCCCCCACAGACAAGATAGACACATGCAGCAAAACCAATAATGCCTTAAATACAATATTAGAGTCACCTGTCAACTCAGTGTGCTGAGCCCCTAGTCAAACAAGTGTTCTGGGCCCCTGGTCAAACAAGCCTTCTGGACCCCTGATCAAAGCAGGGTGTTCTGGACCCACATGTCTTTTCAGTGCCTAAAACCCTGGACAAACCAGTGTGCTGGGTTCTGGTTAAACCAGTAAAAGTCTGGGCTGGGCCCCTGTCAACGCAGGTATGCTTTTCTGGGCCCTGGTAGAACCAGTTTGCTTGGCCCTTGGTCGAAATCCAGTTGGCAGGGTTTCTACCACAACCCATAGGGTCAAACCAGTGTAGTTTGTCTGGGAAGGGGGGAGCTAAAAGCCCAAGAGCATAAAGTGTATGATCGTAAATTAAAACATTAACATAATTTCTGCACATCTTTATCCCCTCACCAGAATAATAATTTGCGAAAGAATCTTCTTCGTATAAATCTTTCAATATCGTTATATAAATATATATATATATTTGACATTAATAAAATGAAATAGTTGTGTTTGTATCTTTTGTTTTCAGCTTTCATCATCTTATTTCAATGGCGTGATGGTCTACTCTGTCACATAATCCATATGTGGCATTCTCGTCACACGTCATCATTGTAAAAGCTCACGTGTTTCATGACGTCACCGATGTGGGAGTACTTATGGTCACGGGCTAGAAATGTGCTGTGTTTAGAATGGGTGGGAGTTCTGACCAATGATGCCCCTGCAGGCAGTGGTTAGTCAATAGACTGACCATCAAATATTCCTGTCCTAACCTAACCCACCCACCCACAAGACATGTATGTTTATGTGTGTAGCTGGGAGTTTGGGGAAATTCATATGTATAGTGTATGTACATTAAAAATACAAGAACGTAAAATACCGAAGCTAAACATTAATAATCACAGAGCGTCGCTAACGATACCTACAAAATAATTCCCACTCTGTTAGTAGCGTTTTATAATAGTATGGCAGGGTGTTGTGGTGCCTACCTCACCAGCTTACTGACGGGGCTTTTAGCTGGCTATGCCAGAAGAAAGCGTATACTGCCGATCTGTCGGAATGAATAGGCAGGGATTTTACTGCCATCATACAAGGGCATACAACCTAGTTAATGTCATGTAAAAAAAACCGGTTAAAATGATAAGAAAAAAGACGTGCCACACATGGAATCTTCATTTCCTGGCCACCGCCCGGCATGCACAACTTTCAACTCGTAGCTTATTGTGTAAGTTTATGTGTGTGTGTGTGTGTGTGTGTGTTTATGTGTGTGTGTGTGTGTGTGTGTTTATGTGTGTGTGTGTGTGTGTGTGTGTGTTATATACCGGTATAAACCCATTTTTGTAACAATGAAGAAGATAGATTAAGTCATCAGTGTATATGGGGTTCAGCTGAAAATGATGTCATGATGGCTGTTGCCCAGGAAAATATAGGGCGTCCGCCTTCTAACTTTTTTTATCACCTGTTTGGTCGCCACCAGCTGCATGGTGGGAGATTCCCTCTCAGCACTTCCCTAACACCCTGGTGTCTTTGATCCTGGTATTCATTATTGGAAGGAGGGTCGGGAGAATTTTTCTTTGGATACACAAAACATAATCTCTGTAAACATTCAGCACTTCTCTCCCCTCTCCCCAGGTTTCCGGTCCCCCCCTCCCCCCGCCCCTCCCTCTCTCTCTCCTTCCCCCTCTCCCTCTACCCCTCTCTTACCTCTCTCCCCCTCTCTCTTACTCTTCTCTTACAATAAATAACCACAATTTACACACGCATGATATTTCACTATATTTTTTATCTATGTTTGTTCAAAATATAAGGAAGAGACAAAATGAGTATTCTGTTAATAGAAGTAATGAGTCATGTTTTACAATGAGTTTTATCCCCTTGTACTAAGTACTATAGCGAGCTTACTCTGAAATGTTTTCTTTGACAGATTCATTTTTCAATTCATCCATCCATCCATCCATCCATCCATCATCATTCATCTATCTATCTATCTGTCTAATTATCTATCTATCATTCATCTATCTAAATATCTATTCATCTATCTATCTATCTATTCATCTATTCATATGATTCATTCATCTATCTATCTATCTATCTTTATCTATCTATCTATCTACTTATCTATCTATCTATCTATCTATCTTATCTTATCTATCTATCTATTTATCTATCTATCTTTATCTATCTATCTCTCCATCTATTCATTGTATTCTATCTATCATGTTACAAATAGTATTGTATGCAATTAAAAACTGACACATGGAAAGTACATCAAATACCACTAATAGATGAGCAAAAACAATAATAAATATGCCTTTTAGATATGAATTTGACTATACTAGATTTATCGTAGTATTATATATAATGCAATTTGTTAGTATTTAATCTATACGATGGCATTGTTAAAGGCTGTTGCAAAACAAAACAACTTATAATGTCAGTTAGCGTGTATGTATGGTATGAATAAACAAACTTGAAACGAAACTCATCACGAGGACAAGAACCGAAAAAGCACACAAATTAAGTAATTGCACAGTTTGATATACTATAGTCTGCGAGCTAGACCGTAGTTTTGAAGATGGTAGACTCACAAACCGAAATATTTCCATCACGAACCCAAACTGAAAGAAAAACTAAAGTCAAAATTGGACGAACAAGATCCTAAGAGGTCAGCAGAGGTCACCAATGATCTAACTTCTGTCTTATGTCCCTCTTCCTCATCTTCTGGTCTTACTTTTGTCATATGGTGGTTGGTTTTAGTCTTATTTTTTTATCAATTTCTTGGCTTCTAAAAGATTATTTGTAATATCTTTATGACGATACTATTGTTACAACTTTAGCGTCGATACTTATTTGCAATAACAGTTAGATGCTCAATGTATATTATAAGATATTGTAATTTGTTAGAACAATTGTGATTTAGTATGTTAAGTGAGCAGATGAAGGTTTGATAAGGAAATCGGTCTGACGATACTTCAGTAAAATTACGTATATCGATATTTGTAATTTTTGTATGATGATATTCTGTACTATCGGCTTGGATGAAACTATAGTCTTTAGCGTGTGTGTAATGTCCCTTCAAGGGTTAGGTTAATTCTCTAAGATTCAGCAAACCGCTTACAATGGGATTTGTTTTTTATGATATGGTCTCTTCTATCCCCACTATTCCCGATAGTGCCATTACAGTACCACGGGAGTGTATAGCCGGGACTTTAGCCATGATCTGAAAAAAATCCTTTTGTCCTAACTGGAGATCGAACCAGCACCTTCAGGTCGTGACAGTCGAGCGTTTTACCATGTGTAAAATCCCTGTAAGGATGAGATGAAATCCCTTAGATCCTATAAACCATTCACGGATTTGTTTAGATGGCGTTCTTCTTTCATCCCCACCATGCCGATAGTGCAATGGCCATGGAGCAATCATAGGAGACATGACGTGAACTCGAGCCAAGACTCGAAAAATTGAACCTGAGATCGAACTAGGTACCTTTCAGGTCGACAGTCGAGCGCGCTGTCATACCACCATCCGTCCTATTAGTTTTTAATATAGAACCATCCGTCCTTGATTTTAGTCATTTGTGTAGCACGATTGTAAAACAATTTTTGATGAGGCTTTGCAAATATCGGTCTGACTTTGTCACTGGGATGTTCTACTTGATTATACTACTAAAGATAAGGGTACAGTGCGTTACATTTTATTTAATTTATTGTAAGGTACCTTGACCGTTAGTCCGAAACACCAGTTTTATAATTTTGTCAATCTTAGGACAAAGGTCAGATTTCATACACACAAAAGAATGGGTGGCAGGAAAATGAGGTAGGATCAAACGAATTAGGAAATCATCTCATTGTTAATCACAGAGACACACAATTGGTAAAAACTTACCTTTATTGATCAGTGCTTCCATCATTTCCCCGTCTCATTGTTCCCTTCAGTTATCAAAGCATTGTCAGAGTGGCCAAGATTTAATGCCGCGGCCCCTAACAGTAAGTTTCTGCCTTACATGCTCCCCCCCTCCCACGTGTAATTTTGCTTAGCCCCCCCCCCCCACCTCAAAGAAAGCCAGTCCAATTAACCTACTTCCATTGCATCCTCGGCTATTTAATTGATTTATAAGGTCACCCGCACTATAGTCCCAGCTGTAACCACGGGCTAGTTATATGGTTAAATGTAAAAAAAAAAAATCACACTGGCATTCAAGAAACACTTACCCAGATAAGACCTAATCGATCATGGCCATCTTTTTTATTTAGAGCGATTGTCGTAAAGGCGTGCTTCTGAAACTTTTGTAATTCACGACCCCATTTATGATTGCGAGTTTCTTGACGACCCCCCATACAAATATAAAAAGAAAAAAAAAATATTTTACAAGTTAAAAAAACATTTTTCTGTTAAATTGTATTTTTATCTCTCGCGACCCGTAGTTTAAGAAACCCTGTTGTATGGCGTTCTCCTTCAGATCGGAGAATTGCAAAAAAGTAAAAATTCTTCTTGCTTTTGTGTGTGTGTGTTTGTGGGCCCCCTCCAAATATCGGCGCCCTTTACCACCACACAACCCGCACTCCTTTTCTTTGTTGCTGGTGATATATGTACATTGCGCATTCAGCACACATAATGTTGCCAACAGCTCAAGACGGTTCTACAATCGTAGGATGGGGAAGAAAAAAAGTATTAGGGGCTGGAATTGGAGACCCTCTTATCAAAACATGATTAACAGACAGACGAACAAACAGACAGACAAACGGGCTGTATATAGCAAAAAAAAAAGAAAATGTCAGAACAAATACGCATTCGTGAACCTCCGACTTAAGGATAGCATAGTTGTGCAGTGATTATCCAGCTTACAGTAACTTGGGTCTAGGTCAGGGTAGAAACCTTTTGAGACGGAAGAGCCAAAGTTACATAATTTAAAATTTTCTCAGTTTTTAAAGAGCCACTAAAATTGATGTTTCAGTATTATGGTATTTGTCTAAGATATGGTATGTTAAATAATATAATTATTATTATTTGCGCATGGAACTGGAAGGCCGCAATTTGACATCGAAAGAGCCCCATGCGGCTCGCGAGCCGTAGGTTGCCGACCCCTGGTCTAGATGAACATTGCAGCGAGTGACATTGGACTTATGGGAACAAAACCGTCTGTGAAGTCACTGTACGGATGAGATGTTTATCTATTAGTCGAAGTACTATGATGACTGTATTTGAAGTTCCCTACGTTCATCCATTGAGGTGCCACTGGAGATACGAAGGGAGGGATGAACAATTGCCTTAATTTTCACTGGAGATACGAAGGGAGGGATGAACAATTGCCTTAATTTTCACTGGAGATACGAAGGGAGGGATGAACAATTGCCTTAATTTTCACTGGAGATACGAAGGGAGGGATGAACAATTGCTTTAATTTTCACTGGAGATACGAAGGGAGGGATGAACAATTGCCTTGTTTCACTGGAGATACGAAGGGAGGGATGAACAGTTGCTTTATTTTCACTGGAGATACGAAGGAGGGATGAACAATTGCTTTAATTTTCACTG
>JAGDYQ010000022.1:2788170-2829155 GCA_021962125.1 Bulinus truncatus
AAATCGCAGCCATCTTGGATTTCTACAATTAGCGCGAAAATCCTGACTCCGGAAACGGAAACCCCGGAAAAAAAAATAAACGTTCGGTCTCCCGTACATAGGCCTATGAGGAGACCGACCGGTCGGTACCGTAACAAGCATAGTTATATAAGACTAGATCGCTTATGCTTATTTAATAGAGACCGAAAAAGTGTTGTATTCGAGACCCCTACTTTAAAAAGAGAAGAGTACAATTCTGTACAGTTCTTTATTTTTTACCGAAAAAGATTTCCTTCCTTTTAATTAAAAAAAAAATCCCCATTCATGCTAGAGGTTGGCGCGCTTTTAAAATCTACTGATGTGTCCGAAAAAATTATATTTGACGGTTAGTAATAATATAATCAAACAGCCGGGTACACAACACGAAGGCATTTTATTCAAAGTTAATTGAAAAAAAAAGTTTTTGAAAATTTGTCAAGGAAAACAATGCAAAATGTCTTCTGCTATTTATTTCGGTTACTTAAGGTTTCTATGCGTACTACGTCATCAGGTTATACAGAATTGTACTCTTCTCTTTTTAAAGTTATGGTCCGCACAATATATGTCTATGCATAGCCCATAAGCGATCTAGTCTTATATATCTATGGTAACAAGTGCGAATTCAGAAAAAAAAAATCTTCTCTTTTTAAAGTTATGGTCCGCACAATATATGTCTATGCATAGCCCATAAGCGATCTAGTCTTATATATCTATGGTAACAAGTGCGAATTCAGAAAAAAAAAATCTTTTTCTCATTCATTTACACTGCAGACTAGTGCAGATGATAAAGTGGTAGAAAGTACAAACTATCAAAAAAAAAATATGGACACCTGGACGTCTAAGCTTTATTTAGAAAAAAAAAAAAGCATAAGTGGAAAAATGTTTAGGACTTATTGCATAGCGGCCGAGTCGCTGCACTGAGCTATATAACAACATAATTTTTTTTTTTTTCAGGATTAGGGTTAGGGATAGGGTTAGAGATAGGGTTAGGGTAAGGGTGTGGAGAAATATTATCTATGGCTGGTACCCGAAGTAAAAAAAATACGGGTTCGGTTGGACCGTAGCCACTGCCTTCAATGAAGGGAAAAATGCAGTGAAAAAACAGCTTTCTTTGTCTGTCGATGCAGATAATGACTGAACAAAATGCTCATAAACACATGTAAACATATTCTTGCTAGGACTCTAGATTTTTAAAGCAGTGTTAAGATTACAGAGCACAATTTTTCCTTTGGAATTCAAGTTGTTCAAGTTCTTGAGCTTTTAGATTCTTAAATATAACAGTACTTAACATTTTGTAACATTGATTCAATCTCAAAATTTTATTGCGTGGAAAATATTTTTATGGCTTCATGATTACTGCAGGAGATTTCCCATTATTCTTTATATTTATCCTTTCTTGAAAGTACCAGAATTTCGATTAATTAAATTCAATCCTTATTTTCCCCGTAATTTTTAATAATAAGTTACTAGCCTGTCAGTTGCTTCATTACTATACACTGCTTAAGCAGTTTATTACTTAAATATTAAGTTAAATCAACTGCTAAAAAAAAATAAATTGTAGTTACATAATAGAATATGCTAATGTTTACAGCGTCGCATTTCTGTAACTGACAATGGTGGCATCAAGTACCCAGAGACCATGGAAGGTGGACGCCCCAAGCTTGGTGGTCTTATGGATCCGAGGCAGGGTGCTGTTGACAGGCTTTCTAGATGCCAGACTTGTGCAGGAAACATGACTGAGTGTCCAGGTCATTTCGGTCATATCGAATTGGCAAAGTCAGTGTTTCATGTGGCTTTCTTAACCAAAACCATACAAATTTTGAGATGTGTATGCGGTGGAGACATGGAAAATGAAGCGCTTAAGGTGAGCTAACAAATAAATATAAAATTTTATACCAGAGTTGTAGTAGATAATATAATGAGAAGTTCTGATTTATTTATTATTTGATTACTTTGATAGTGTTATAACGTATATTTTAGGATCATGGTGGTTGTGGCCGCTATCAGCCCAATATCAGAAGAAATGGGTTGGAACTTGTTGCTGAGTGGGAGCACACAAATGAAGAGTCCAAGGAGAAAAAAATCCAAGTCACCGCTGAAAGATTGCTTGAGATCTTTAAAAGGATCACAGATGAGGAATGTATAGTCCTTGGTATGGACTCAAAATATGCTCGCCCTGACTGGATGATTGTGACTGTATTTCCTGTGCCACCTCTTCCTGTTAGGCCATCAGTAATGATTGGGTCAGCTAAAAAACAGGTTGATTCCCTCTTATTATTGTAATTCTAGAATGTTTCAATTTTTGAGGAATTTTTTAAAGTTTCTTTTGTTTTTAATGCTGTTTGATCTAGGATGAATTGACCCATAAGCTAGCTGATATAGTTAGAGCTAACAATCAACTTAAACGACACAAAAGAAACTATGCCGCTTCTCATATTATCCACGAGGATACAAAGATGCTTCAGTATCACTGTGCCACTTTAGTTGACAATGAAATCCCTGGTCTGCCAAAGGTAAGCATTAAGGTCATCCAGCTGAAATATATCACAACATGTTAATAAATTACTTAGAAACAAAATTTCTTTGATGAATTAATTGTGCCAAGATGAATGATCATCTTATGTTTCCCTCCAGGCTGTTCAAAAATCTGGCAGGCCTTTTAATTCAATCAAACAAAGGTTGAAAGGGAAAAAAGGTAGAGTTTGTGGAAACCTTATGGGAAAATGTGTGGATTTTTCTGCTAGAACTGTAATCACGCCCGATCCAAATCTGAGGGTTGATCAGGTTGGAGTACCCAGGACCATTGCCCAGAACATGACATTTCCAGAGTTGGTCACTCCCTTTAACATAGATCGGTAAGTATATTTAATGTTACATGTATTACTGTTACCTACTAGTTATCATGTGATGATTTTTCACAACCTATTTCCATTTTGTGATGACCAATGTTCCACTCTTAATTTTTTTCTCTGAAGGATAACTAAAGAATATTTTGCAACCTATTATATGTCAGAATTTATGTTATATATTCAAGGGTTTTTATATTTTCAGAATGCAGAACTTGGTAAGGAGAGGGGTCAACCAGTACCCAGGCGCAAAATACATAGTCAGAGACAATGGTGAGCGCATTGATTTACGAGACCACCTCATAGCCAGTGACCTACTTCTAAAGATAGGTTACAAGGTTAGCTTTTTTTTTTTAACATCATTACACACACCAGTCACATTTACCAGTTATTCCTTAATATATCAAAAAGTTTGAATGGGTTGATAGATTGCAAATAATCGTTAATGCTTACATCAAACTTTTTTGTAAAATAGGTAGAATGACACATGATAGATAATGATGTTGTGGTGTTCAACAGACAGCCAACACTCCATAAAATGAGTATGATGTGTCACAGGGTTAAAGTATTACCCTGGTCCACCTTCAGGCTTAATCTGAGGTAATTTTTACATCATATAGAGTAATTTGTTTACTGTCATCCAAAAAAAATATCTATTTACAGTGCTATCTTAAAGGCCTAATCCACGAATGAACACCTGATTAGATTTTATTGCCATATATTGCTCAGATGCTGAACATTTGTTCTGATGACTTGACATTTTTTTCAGTGTTAGATACATTTTATAAAATATTATTATCCCAGTATACATATTGTTATTTAATGTTGTAAACAGTGTAACTACAGCATACAATGCTGATTTTGGTGGTGATGAGATGAACCTTCACCTGCCACAGTCTTTAGAAACAAGGGCAGAGATTTACAATCTGGCTTCAGTTCCTGGTATGATCATCACACCACAATCCAACAGACCTGTTATGGGTATTGTGCAGGACACACTGTGTGCAGTTCGAAAAATGACAAAGAGGGATGTCTTTATTGACAGGGTAATTTTAAATGCATGTAACTTCAGCATTTTAAGTGTTATACGGTAAATACATTTATATTTGAATTTTTTTTATTGTAACTATTGCACATATTTTTAGGCTCACATGATGAACCTTCTGATGTTCTTGCCAACATGGGATGGCCGCATGCCTCAGCCTGCCATTCTCAAACCGGTCCCACTTTGGACAGGAAAGCAGCTGTTCTCACTGATCATTCCGGGTCGTGTGAACTGTAACAGAACACATTCTACACATCCTGATTCTGAAGACAAGGGCCCATACAAATGGATCTCACCTGGAGATACTAGAGTAAGTTGAGCTTATTTTATGGGGGACAGATGGTTGTGTGGTGAAGGTGTCTACTGTCGACCTGAATGTCTCAGATTTGATCTTTGATGAGAGACCAGACTTTTTTGAAATCTTGGTAAAGTTCCCAACCCCACCTAGTGTTAAAATGGGTACCTGATGTTATTTTGAAATCCCCCGGCATCGTTCTATTCTTCTGCATATGTCTCACATTTTACTCTCAACTATGGTGGGGATGAAGAAAGGCACCGATAAAACTGGTTTATAGGATCTCAATATTACTTTTTAAAAAAAAACAATTAATGTTTTGTAGGTTACTAATTTTCATAAATCTAATGCATATTTAATTTTATCATTTTCTTAGATAATATTAAAGATGACTCTAAAAGATAGAATTTTTTGAAGTGATTCCAAAAATTATATTTTAATTGCTTATAATAATAATTTTCATGCAGTCTGGGTAGACCTTTAAACTTATAAATTGTTAATGAAAGCTTTTTTGTTTAACAGGTACTTATTGAAGATGCCGAGCTTATTAGTGGAATAATTTGTAAAAAGTCTCTGGGTACATCAGCTGGTTCCCTTGTTCACATTGTGTTTCTGGAAATGGGTCACGATATAGCTGGAGAATTCTACGGTAACATTCAAACTGTGGTGAACAATTGGCTGCTAATAGAGGGTCATAGTATTGGCATTGGAGACACATTTGCTGGCCAACAAACATATCAGGATATCCAGGATACAATCAGGAATGCTAAGGTTACTACATGTATAATGTTAATTCAGCTTGCTTTTGACAACGTAAACATTAGTATATGTCTGTAATATTTATAAATATTATTACCATATAAAAATTAAATGCTGTGAAAAATTTCTTTTACAAACACCAGTAGAATGAAATCCATAATATTGAAAAGTAAATTTTTGACTTCTTCATTTTACCTATTTAATGTCAATTAAAAATGTCACTATTATGAAAAAATGGAATGATCAGTACATTTGTAAATTTTGCCAAAGTACATTAATTTAAAAAAAAATAGTTAGAATTTTTGCTGTTACATAATATGAATTTCTTCTTTTCATGCTACATGTATTTTATTTTTTATGACAATATGGTAGCCATATTCTATACATGTGCAAGATTTTAATTCAAAAAAGAAATTTGCTCATGTGTGACAACATGTAAAAATATAAATTGAGTTATACTGCTGTTTACGATAAAAATATTCACAATTTTATAAGAAGATAAAATGGTTTTAAATGATTGAGCCTTGTAAGAGCAGATTATTTTTACAAATTAATAAATTGTAACAAAATCTTTGCATTTTATATAACCTAATATGTCGGTACTCAAAGTGTTGGCACAAACTACTTTTGGGTCTAGGGCTGATTTTAAGTTGGTCACCAAATATTTCTAAAATTGTTTGAGAATCTATATAAATAATAGCGGTCTTGTGTATGTATATTGAAAGTAGAAATTGAGAATTCTAAATGGCGTCTTTCCGGCATCTCGATTCGATAAATGTTTTTTGAAAATCTACAGTTTTGAATAATGTGAAATAATTCCATTTAAATATTTATTTGTTTGTTTTTTTTTGTATTTCTACAACATATTGCATCATTAAATTGTAATACAATCATGAAAAAAATAGGATCTGTCTGAAACCAAAAATAACCTAGCCTGCTGATCAAACCTAAGGGAATATAACTCTATGCAAAGGTTTTGCAGGGTACAGCTAATACAGAAACTAATTTTTAAACTTTTATTTCTTTTAATTCTTTCTGCTTCCCGGTTAACAACAGTTTTTTTTAAGTGGGTCCAAAATCTCAAAAATTTTAGAATTGCAGATCTAACAGACTTGAATCTAATTTTCTTAAATACTACATGTAGTCAAAGTGAACTGAATATAGCCATACTCCCATCCACTAGAACTTGTTCAGGTGTAATTACATTTGTATACATTATTATGTATTACAAATGATTAACATACAAATTTTTTTTTTTTGCTGTATTAATAGAATGATGTGAAAGATGTAATTGAAAAGGCTCTAAGTGCCCAACTTAAACCTTCACCTGGTAACACCCTCAGACAGATGATGATGCTGACTGTTAATAATCTTAAGTGCTGTCTGAAATAAAAGTCAAACAAAACTATCATCATGTCATTCATTTTGACAGGTCAAGAGAGTTCTTACTTCTGCCAGTGACAAGACTGGTAGTGAAGCTCTAACGTCTTTGTCAGAATTCAACAACTTCAAATCTATGGTTGTTTCTGGATCAAAAGGATCTAAAATGAATATTTCTCAGGTATTAATTTGAACTTTGGTGGGAATTTTTTTATATTGACTGCTCTGGCATGGAGAAGGGATGACTAATTTGAGATAAGTCATGTACTATAATGAAAGCATTTATTTTAGACAACTAAATGATAAGGCTGTCAAACATTAGTTTTTTTTTTCTGAAGATTTTTTTTTTTCTTTTTTGAACTTAACATTTTTAAAATTTTATTAAGGTATTTGCTTGTGTGGGTCAACAGAGTATAAAAGGCAAACGTATACCGTTTGGTTTTAGGTACCGCACATTACCTCATTTCACCAAAGATGATTATGGTCCTGAGTCTAGGGGTTTTGTAGAGAACTCTTATCTTGCTGGACTGACTCCATCTGAATTTTATTTCCATGCTATGGGTGGTCGTGAGTGCCTTATTGATACTGCTGCCAAGACTGCAGAAAGTAGTGAGATTTTAATTTACACATTATATCTGTTAAAATGTTTAATATTTGTTGGACAACTTGGCAGATTGTAATTTATTATTAGAAAAAATAAAGTTTTAACTGACCTTTTATTTAAAATTGATCTTTGTTCTAGTAATAGTGAATGTTAATGAAAAGATCTTATTAGAATAAACATTGTTTCTCTTAACTACTACCATTATTCAGCATTACCTGTAATAATAGCCACTTCATCTCTGTTTTGACTCTAGTCAAATCAAAAGTAATATAAATGCACATACCAGTGAATTCTGCTGTCAGAAATAAAATATTTATGGCCCCTTATCATCTCATTTTTTTAAATAAAATAATAACAAATAATTGTATCAAAGTAGCTAGTAATTAAATGTACTGTGGCTCCAAATATAAGATGTAAAATGCTAAACTATTAAATATTTCCATTTTAATTTATGCGCATCATAGTGCATTTTCAAGTTCTAAAATGACAACAATCAAAATATTTATTCCACATCAGATTGCTTCCAAACTAAAAATAGCCTTGCTCATATGAAACAAATTCAATTTATAATGGAATGTTTGAAAAGTTATCTGATTTAAAACATTTAATAAAATCCTCACTTATCAAGCTATTTTTTTTAAAAATGTTAGTAAATACTGCATAACTTAAGTTATTTACTTTAACTTGGTCAGTGTCGTCAGTGAAAATGATTAAAATATGATTATGACTGTTTTATTAATTATTTTATTGTAAGTTAGCTAATAGTCTGAGGTAAAAATGTTCAAAAAAAGTTTCAGATAATAAAGTTTTTTTTAAACATTGGCTTACAGTAGTTTAAAAAGAACGTCTATAAAAAGATAGAATTTAGATGATTTATAGTGAATTAAGGTCAAGTAATGTCTTCTTTTAATATAAAATTATCTACAAGTTGCCTTCCTAGTAGCTTAAATGGTTTAATATTCGACCTGAAATCAAATCATTCAAGAATATTTTTAAAAAAAATAATTTTTATTCAAATTAAATATGCTATTTATGAAACAGAAAAGAAAAATTTCTTTTATGTGTGAGAATATATAGACCCATATAACTACATATTATTACATTTTAATAGAATAATCTAACATTAGAGATATTTTATAATACATTACAGAAAATTTGTTATGGATTTGCAGGTTGCAGCTAGTATTATTAATTTTAAAAAAAATGCAGGTTACATTCAACGTTGCCTCATGAAAGCTATGGAAAGTGTGATGGTTAAATATGATGGCACTGTGAGAAACCAATTTGACCAGCTTGTTCAGCTGAGGTATGGTGAAGATGGCCTAGATGCTTGTATGGTAGAATTCCAATCTATTCCTACTCTAAAACCTTCCGACAAAGAATTTGAGAAACGTTTCCATTTTGATCCCACTAATGAGAGGTAAGTCATTGCATTTAAAACAATATGGAGTCATATTTTAACATGTTTTTCACTTTTTAGCACCCTTATTTTGAGTAATCTAAAAGTGACTCTTTTCAATAACTCTTTCATTAAGATGTTTGAGGAGGCATTTAAATGAAGAGATCATCAAAGACATGACAGGAAATGTCAGCTTAATGGCAGAAATAGAAAAGGAATGGGAACAGTTGAATAAAGATAGAAAAATTTTAAGGCAGGTGTTTTCTACTGGTGATGCTCGTATTGTATTGCCTTGCAACATGGAAAGGATCATGTGGAACGCTCAAAAGATTTTCAGAATAGACAAACGCAAACCCACTGATCTGCATCCTCTTAAAGTCATTGAAAGTAATTTTTTTAACATGATTTTGTTAAGGAATTTTTTAGCCCTGTCTAATAAAAGTCACTTCTATTTGGAATTAAAAAAAAAGGTTTAAGTGACAGTAAATTATAATTCTTTATTTATGTATTGTATATAGGTATTCGAGAATTGTGTCACAAATTGAGTATTGTGGACCAAGCAAATGAAAATGATCCATTTTTGATGAAAGCATTGATTCGATCAACGCTGTGTACCAAACGTCTTGCAGAGGAGCACTGTCTGACTTCTGAGGCATTTGAATGGGTTTTGGGTGAAATTGAGACCAAGTTTCAGCAAGCTATGGTATATAGCTTAACATAAAGACATTAACATAGTTTGAGATAAGAATGTTATTGGGTAATTAAAACTTTTACACATTTTTAAGGTTCACCCTGGTGAAATGGTGGGAGCTCTTGCAGCCCAGTCTTTGGTAGTACCCGCTACACAGATGACACTGAACACTTTCCATTTTGCTGGCATGTCTGGCAAAAAAGTCACACTTAGTGTACCTCGTCTCAAGGAGATTATTAATATCTCCAAGAAGCCTAAGACTCCTTCTATGACAGTGTATTTACTAGGTCAAGCTGCTCGTGATGCTGAAAGGTGTAAGGATGTCTTGTGTCGTCTGGAGCATACCCTTCTTAAAAGGGTTGCAGCACACACTGCTATATATTATGATCCTGATCCTATGAACACTGTCATTGCTGAAGACCGGACATGGGTAAGTTTTAAAATGCATGTAATTTCATTCTCTTAACTGTATGTTTTGAAATGAACTAAAATAAAGAATCATGTTTTTTTTATTATCTAAACATTAAAAAATATTTGGACATTTCTAAACAAATTTCTAATTAAGTTGAAATATACTGTTCCACACTAGCAATTAAAAGGGGACTGATGGTCGTGCGGTAACGGGCTTGACTGTCGACCTGAAGGTACCTGGTTCGATATCCAGAGAGAACCAAGGAAAATTTTTCAGGTCTTGGCTCAAGTTTCGATATATCTCCCATGGTGCCTCCATGGCCATTGCACTGTCGGCTATGGTGGGGATAAAAAAAGGGCACCATAAAAACCGTCCCATTAGTGGTTTATAGGATCTAAGAGATTTCATCTCATCCTTACAGGGACTTCACACACACTAGCAATCAATATTAAAGGTCTTCTTTGTGATATAATGATATAGAAAATTTAACCACTATATTTAAGACAAAGCCACTTATATTATTACTTTTGCAATGTTACCAGAGCCTCAAGAGAAAATATTTTCAAAATTTTCAATCAACTTTCATCTGAAATGCAATGTTTAGATCCTCAAGAGTGTATGCTGGTAATGAATATTTCTATCCTTTTTATTTTCAAATTATTTGAAGTGATCAAATTTTGTTCAGGACATCTTTCGCTGTTACTAAACAAATGGATCCTATCTGTTAGTTCATGGCAATGTTTCTTTTTATATTACCTTAACACGGAAATTTGACATCGCATTGTATTTAATAGATTTATCACTCGCACTACAACGCTTTACTTTGTTATGATTTTTTCCAACATTTTTCAAATCTCCTTTGATTTTATTCAAAGTGATAGATTTCTCACTTTATATCAAGGCATATTTTGTTCAAATATTTTACTGTCTTGTAAAACTTTTATAAACCAAGTCACTCGTAAGCTGAGGTTTGGCTGTAGATACATATCCATTATCTATTCTATTCCTTTTAGGTGAGCATTTACTATAAGAAGCTAAATTTTGATATATCCAGAATATCACCTTGGCTTCTTCGTATTGAACTGGACAAAAGTTGTATGACTAGCAAAAAATTAACAATGAAACAGATCTCTGAGAGAATTCAAGCAAGATTTGGAGATGATCTAAACTGTATCTTCAATGATGACAATGCTGAAAAGTGGGTTCTCCGAATTCACATTATGAGCTCTGAGGCCAGTCAATTTATAGAGGCAAGTTTTGTTGGGCATTCCAATTTTTTTTATTATTTTGAAAGTACATGTATTTAAAATATTTTCTTATCTACATCCTTTAGTTAATGTTTAAATTTTTAATTATCTTTATTTATTTTAGGAGGAAATAAAGTTTGACAAAATGAATGATGATGTTTTCCTTCGCTACATTGAGGTCAACCTTTTGTCAGACACATCTTTGCAGGGTATTGAAAGTATCACAAAAGTAATTCATTTTTTATGTTGTACATGAAGTTGCCCCAGCTAACCTTAACATCATCAATTGACTTTTTTATAGTTCAAAACTATCTTAGCTTTTGAAAGAAAAAAAAACTCACAATCGTCATCCTGGTAAATATATACAGCTTAATGTCAAATTTCTTTCTTTCAGGTATACCTTCCGAATACTAATGACAAAAGGAGGTTTCATATTACAGAGGAGGGTGAATTTAAAGCTGCCAGTGAATGGATTCTAGAAACTGATGGTTCCAACTTGAAAAAGGTGCTCATTGAGAAAGATGTTGACCCAGTCAGGACATACACCAATGACATTGTGGAAGTTTTTGATGTAAGTTCTTAATTACTTTTTACACCTTTTTATCATATTCCTAATTTTTTTCTTTATATTAGTGTGATATGTATTTGAGTTTTAAAACTTCTGTGATTCATCATTTATTAAACAGTATAAGTAATAATATGAGAATTATTTTTTTTTAGCATTTTCATGTGAAGCTTACTTGCATACAATAACAATATCTTCCATGTGTCTATAGACCAAGTAGTTATCTTTTTAAATTCTCTCCAATTGAACTTACCCGAAAAATGTTTTATATACACATTTTCCTCCTTAAGATGAAAGAGTAAAAATTAACAGCTTCTGAAAAATTATAATTAAGAATGAGATTTCTACATGGAATAGTCAAGAGTCTGCTGTACAGGAATAAAAAAAATTGTCTGAAATACAGTAGTTGATTCTGTCTCATGACATGATGTTGGATAGTTTAATGATATCAAATACTTACTTTCTTTTCCTCTTCCACAATTAAAAATGTCAATTTATTCCATATACATGTATATGATGTTTATTTTAGCCTTTTCACTTATAAAAACTATATCTCATTTTAGAATTTAGGTATTGAAGCTGCTCGTAATGTTATCAAGAGAGAGGTGAATTATGCAATTTCTTTTGATGCTTCTTACATCAACTATCGACATTTTGCCTTACTTTGCGATGTGATGACATCTAAGGGTCACTTGATGGCTATTAATAGACAAGAGACTGGTGCACTGGCTAGATGTTCTTTTGAAGAAACTGTAAAACAATCAATTCAGATTATCATTTTAATTACTAATGAGCTATACATGTATTTTCAAACATGTTAATTATTCCATGCACTTTGTTTTTTAATTGTTGGTCAATTCTGTTTCTGACTATCGTACAGTTTATACCCATGTATTTTTACGTCTTATTCACTCAGTAATTAAAATAGATTTAAAGTACATAATACAAACTAGCTTTGTTCAATTTGCTACCATACTATTTGAATTTTTTTTTTTTTTTGCTTTTAACATAGTTTTTTTTTTTTTTTAACTATAAGAAAGAATAAAATTTTTAAAATATTTTTTTTCTTGGCTCTATAAAAAATATCTTGCAGATGTGATTCTTAAGTTTAATGGTATAATTTGATGACCGAAATGATACATTTATTTTATCAACATAGAATGTTATCTACAGGTTGACATTTTGATGGAAGCTGCTTCTCATGCTGAGATTGACCCTATGAAAGGTGTTTCTGAAAACATTATGCTGGGTCAGCTGGCTAAAATTGGAACTGGTTGTTTTGAACTTCTTCTCAATGCAGAAAAATGCAAAGATGCAATTTATATTGTCCCTGCACAATCAACAGGTGAGCTTTTTACACAGTATATTATAATTGTGCACTTGTATAACTACATGTATCATCTGTTTCATTTAGATTTAGCATGCAAAGTCCTTCAAAAAAAATCTTTAAAATTCTAAATCAAAATTTTACTTACAGACATTAGAAAAGAAAGTTCTTGAAAAAAAACGTGTAAAATATTATTTGATTCAGTGGCATAAACAGCTTTAGTGCTGCCCGGGGGCCCCTCTTTTCTAAATCCATATGCCTGAAAAATGGAACAACTTCAAAATCAAACGCTATATATTAAAATACTAAAAATCCATGCTTTGAAATTCCAACATCCAATGTGTTCTTTCTTTGTTTTATTGTATGTTTTTAGTCCTTTCCCTCTGAGATCATGCTATCTTTATTCCACTTCTAACATTTCTCTTTGTAGTGAAAGTATCAGATATTATTTTGGCTCTTTTTTTTTTTCAAAGCTAAGTTGAAGTTTTTTTTTTAATGTTTTTTTTTTTTTTAAAACAATTGAGTACATTTATTATTCAAATACAAGGGTGCTCTTAAAATATAAACCCCTTGACGACCCTATTGAGTGGCCATTAGGTGTATGACTTGAAAAACAAATTTTGTAATTTTATAAGTGGCGTGCCAGATTTTGATGAGCATTTATATAAAAATAATAAATACTACAAAAAATCATCAATTTTGTTGAAAAAGTTCACCCACCAAAACATTTTTTAGTTTACAAATAATCCATTTGGCTCGTTTTACTGAAGTTCACTTTTACTCCTGTTGTTTACCATTAAAATTCTATCTCCTGTTCTCCATGTTAGATTTTTCAATTATACTTGAGTTTGAATAATTATTTTAATTTTGCTTAATTTCATTCTTAAAAATGTCTTACAAAAAATCATCACTTTCCGTTGCTAAAAATAAGGACAAATGGGCGAGTAATTTGAAAAAAATTCAAAACACTGTTAAGAAAAGAAACAAAATTGGAAATTTGAAAGTTCCAGTGATTCAAGTGATAACGAGAATTCTCAAAGTAGCTCTGATAGTGCTGATGCATTGCATTCATCCACAGAAAGCTTGGATCAAAGCACACATAAGAAACAATCACAGCAATCTACTTCTAGTGCAGTTTCATTAGTTTAATCTGGGAGACTACCAGTTCGAAGAGCAGCATTAGTAAGCAAAATTGTGCATAAGTCCGGCGTAAAAATAGCAACTCCTTCTCAGTCACGTGTCTATCGAGCTGTATTCAGAGAAGCAAGTAAACTAAAAGAAACATTAATAAATACTTTGCGTAATAGCTTATGGAGTTTACATTTTGATGTTAAAATTATTAAGAAAAAAGAACACCTAGTAGTTGTATTAAAAAATGAAGCAAAAGAAGTAAGCCTAGCTGTCTTAGTTTAACCTGATGGCAAAGCTGCTACGATTGGATCTGCCATTCAAAAAGTTTTAGATGAATATAATTTATGGTCAGCTATAAAGATGACAGTGTCAGACACTACAAATGTTAATACAGGGTCGAAGTCTGGTGTTGTGGTGAAACGTCAGAAACTGTTTGTTCAACATGGTGAGTCTGCACCAGTCTTTATAGGTTGTCAGCACCATATACTTGATTGTGTTCTTGGACACGTGTGTGATGCATTGCTCAGTGATTCAACTGAGTCTCCTAACATAAATTATCCATTTGTAAATAAGGTACTTAAAGATTATGAAATGTTAAAAAAAAGATTTTGAAAGTAAAACAAAGAAATGTGCTCCAATTTTAGAAAAACAGGAAATAAGTTGGAGAGATGATATGAAATTTTTGCACCATCTAATTTGCGTTTTTAAGCATTTTAAGAATTCTCAACAAATGCCAAAATTTAATTTTAGCGCACTGCCTGGCCTCAGCAATGCCCGATGGAACTCTCGAGCAGTTTTTGCATTGCTGGCTTTCATACTATTGCCTGATGAACGAAAGAACCTTCAGAAATTGTGTGAATTTATCTGTGGACAATGGAGTGATGCCTGGTTTAGTGATCATCATTACAAAGCTGAACAATATGTACTTCATTTGCATGCTGTTAATGATTATCCAAAGGAGTTGCGCTGTCTTCGAACTCATTGGTCTCAGTCCATCTCCAATACTCACTCCACGTAGCAATGTGTGTGCAGAAAGAGCAGTAAAAGTTCTGCAAGATATTATTCCCCTTTGCCACTTACCAGAGAAACTGAATCTAGGTTTTATTTTTACAAATAAAAGTTTATGAAGCAATACTTGAAAATATTAACAAATGTCAATTTTTCTAAAACTTCAAAATGTTTGGTGGGTGACATTTTTCAACTTTTTAAATAAATTTGATATGGTTTTGTGTTTCTACAATAAAAAGTCATCTTTTGATGATATGCCATACAAGTGTTGTTCTGAAGTCATATACCTAGTGGCCATAGACCCGCAAATGATCTTGATTTAAAATTTCACTAAAAGTAGTCACACAGTTCTTAACCAATTCAATTATAAACTGTCCAGAGGGGAGGGATTGGCATTGTTGCATATCTATACTATAGTTGATCCTTTTTTTTTCTTCTGCAAGTTGATAAATGCGCACATTGTTTTTTTTTTATTGCCTTTTCTTTGGTGTTTTTTTTTTTGATGGATGTGGAGGGGAAAAAGTCTACGGATCAACTGTATTGACAGAAATTTGTTCTACTTTCACCTCTCCATTTTTTACATTTCTGCTATTCTTTTTTTTTATAAGCTGCTTTATTGTTATTATGAAGTGATCATCCAAGCGTATCTTTTACTGTAGAAGTGCAAATACAATTCAATTTTTTTTTCCTCACATTATCTTTAGTTCTTAACCTGATATTTCTATGAATAATTAAGGGCCAAGTAACCAAAACTACAAGCACTAATGTCACTTGACTCTAATATAGTACAAATTGCAAATAAATTTCATTTAAAACTGGTTCTTTTTATTGCAAGCTATAGTGGGACGGGTGGCAGAGTGGTGTAGATACTCGACTGTCAACCTGAGAGTCAGTGGTTCGATCCGCGGTGAGGCCCATGAAATTTTTCCAGGTGAAATTTGGTGCAAAGTCGTCCCACAAATCCACCCAGCTTTAAATGGGTACCTGACTTAAGTTGGGGAAGTAAAGGCAGCTGGGCATTGTGCTGACCACACAACCCCTTCATATGCAGAGGTTATGGAAACAGATGAATTCTACACTTAATCTGCCCCATTTGGCCTGCTAGGGCCAAGATGGGAAACTTTACTTTTTTTTTATATTTGGAACAACTTATAGATTTCAAAGCCCCTGAAAGACATTTTCTGTTAGCAGCTAAAAATATCTTGGTGAAAATTTCTGGAATCAGATATTGAAAATATCTTGAAGACCTATGAAAAGAATTTAAGAATCTTTTACTAATTGATACTCAAATCTAATTGCATCACTTGACCACAGCATCGACAGTGGCTTAGTAAATTATAAATGATATTTATTTTTAAAATTTTTTACACAACACTTTTTAATACTGTAACATCACTGTTCATCATGGAGTTGAAAATTGTAGCTTAGCGTCCATGATATTTAGTTGTTTTTGTGTGTGTGTATAAAATACCAGTACATGTACATGGTTTGTATACACACAGTTTTTTCTTGTTTATAAGTCCTGTTTTCAAAATGTAAGGATCCTTAACACTATAAATGACACATGCTTCAAACTAATGCAACTTTCATGTAATTACCCATAGGAAACACTCATCATTTTTCACTGCTGAAAATTGATAACATATAGGACTTATTTGCTTAAAACATGGCACTTTGTCAACTTGGTCTCAAAACATTTAAAATAATGATTTTTAAAAAATTAACTGAATCACAGCCATGATAATGATAACAATTCTAAGCATGTTTATTGCTTTATTACATTGTATTTTTTTAAATTCTTACACTTCTGCGTATTGACAGCTTAGGGTAATATGCTGAATTTTACTTTGATCAAGATTGAAAATAGCTTTAGCTTGTATGATTTTATATTAGAGCCTACATTTGCACAATAAATTATGTATTATGAATACAAAGTCTGATTTCTTACATGTAGTTTTTCATTTTCCCATGTTCATTGTTGAGTCATTTTCTGCCTATGTATGATCTAATAAATTTTCCATAAATTTGTAAAAAAAAAATGTAGTAATGCAAAAAAAAAAAAAAAAAAGGAAAAAGTTAACAACTTCTTTTTAGTTAAGCTTGTCACTTTAAAAAAAAAAACAAGTTGCAACTAATTAGTTAAAGTTTAACTACAAAAATTTGTTACTGTGCCTATCACTGCCAGTAAGAAGCTGGAATCGCGTATCACTGTGCTAAGTGAACAAAAGGACAGAGTGAATGAAGTACAAAAAAATTTGAGCTTTTAAATTGCCTGAACCAGTTTTTTTTAACATTGGTTTAGTTTACCAACCTAGTTTTATTAAGGAGTGACATTTAATCATTAAAAGTTACATGGATTAGTTCCCAATATTCCAATGGAATCGATCTTTGATATATGTACAGAAAACTTTTTATGGAATTTCCAAGAGACTAAAGTGAATGAACTTGGTAAATTGTTATTATCAACTTTGTAATGGACACACCAAAACACTGTTAATAGTGTTATCTGTCCATTGCATCATTTTTTGTAATAAGTTAACATTCTTTAAAGTTACTGGAAATGGCATCTTAATGAATGCAGGAAATATAACCTATTAGAAATTTTCAGTATCATTAGTATTAGATGTTTATACTTGACCAGGTCTGCAGACTTTCTAGCACAAATTGGTATGTGCCTCTTGAACTCCTGTCACACTGATTAAAGTTCTTAGAAAAAATTGTATGACAAATACTTTTCATTGTAATATGTAAATCTTCTCTTTGTCACCACCGTGATTAGCTAACAGATCATTAACCAATGCAGGGCTGATTAAAACTGAATGTTCAGAAAAATAATATTTTATTATTATAAATAAATAATTAAACAATTGAATAATTGATGAATCATTAATTTTACAGGTACTTCTCGAACAGGAATGTTTTTTGGCTATACCACTAACCCCGTGCTACAACATAAGACTCTCAAAAGAAGACAGTTTGGCATACCTCATAGCTTCATTTCACCACAAAAGATTCCCAAAAGAAGACAGGACAGGAGACCTTCTGGATATCTTTCTGCCTGGTCCTCACATCCTGGACCATCTGGTACTGCTGAATTTCCCACAAGATCTATGTCGCTATGGATGACTCCCTGGGGAGGTCTGGTTGGCACTTCTGGCTATGCTAGTGCCTGGTCACCAGGTATTGGCAGTGGTATGACTCCAGTTGGGGCGGGATTTTATTTTTCTGCTGCAAGTAGAGCTGGTGATTGTCCTGGATATTCTCCTGCTTGGTCCGCCCGGACATTTTTTCCTGGATCACCAAGTTCTCCATACATTCCATCCTCACATAGAGCATCGTCGCCCAGCTATTCACCTTCATCGCCTGCCTACATGCCAAGTTCACCTGCAAGAGCTACTCCCCAGAGTCCAAGCTATTCTCCCACTTCGCCATCTTATTCCCCTTCAAGCCCTGGTTACTCTCCAGCCAGTCCAAAGTATTCCCCAACATCACCATCATACTCCCCTACAAGCCCTTCATACTCCCCTACCTCTCCATCCTATTCCCCAACTTCCCCTACATACTCCCCCACCTCTCCATCCTATTTCCCAACTTCCCCTACATACTCCCCCACCTCTCCATCCTATTCCCCAACTTCCCCTACATACTCCCCCACCTCTCCATCCTATTCCCCAACTTCCCCTACATACTCCCCCACCTCTCCATCCTATTCCCCAACTTCCCCTTCATATTCTCCAACATCGCCATCTTATTCTCCATCTTCTCCCTCTTACTCCTCGACATCTCAGAGATACAGCCCAGCTTCTCCTGATTACTCTCCCTCTTCCCCGTGCTACTCTCCAACATCCCCATCTTATTCTCTTTCATCACCTAACTATTCCCCAGCATACCCATCTTACTCTCCTTCATCACCCAAGTATTCTCCCATGCCTTCCACATCCTCCCTAGTCTCTCCTGGCTATTCCCCTAGTAGCCCTGCTTATTCTCCCACCACCCCTCATTACAGTCCTACAAGCCCTCGATATGACACAGACCTTGAAGATGATGACCAGCAGTAGAGAAAATTTATATTTTATAAAACTGCATATAGTCAGGCTTATATTTTGTGGTATTGGTAAATGGACAAAGAAGTTGATTTTCCTAATTTTTGTTTAGTTAAATTAGTTGATTAGGAAAAATGACAATCTTTTAACCTAATTATTATGTTGAATTAGTTCATTAGTGTGACTTTATAACAGCTATTGCATTCTGATTTTATAGATACATTTTTATTAATGTAAATAATGATATTTATTTCTTTAATTGTTACACTATTTGTGTTAACTGTGAATTTTTTATTTTGCTGAAGATGTGTATAAAATTGTATAAAAAAAAAATTATAGTATTCATTTATTTCGATATGTTCATTTTTTTGTTTGTATTCACTGTTGTTACTTGAAAATAACTAGTTTGATACTAATTATTTTGTTTCAAATGGTATATATACACAATGATTTTTCATATTATGTAAATTAGTTCATTAGTATGACTTTAGAAACATGTATATTAATATATTTTAATTTATTAATGAAATGATGCTATTTATTATATTTAACTAAAACGAACTATTTTTTTATTAGTGGGAACCACAGAATGAATTATAAAATATATTCTGTGGTGTGAACGGAATCAACTAGTGATTCAACTGTATAATCTTGCTTTAATGTTGCTTTATGTACACAAACTGTGCATAAAAAAATCTTACCATGTTGTGCTTTTAATTTTTTAATTATTGGGCTGATACTTAACATTATGAGAATTTTTATTTAAGTTTTCTCTATTAGCCACTAGTGTGCCCACTGACGCTGATGTTGTGTGATAATAATGAAATGGAAGTACTGGTACAAATTTCTCTATTTTGATTCTCACAATTTTTTTTTTTATTTTTCCTTGTCATATATTTTTATTGGCTGCAAAAAAAAAATGTATCTTAATTTATTTGATGGGTAAAATTTTTTATGAAAATTAGTTCAACTTTGGAACAAATTGTAATCATAGTTAAAGGTATCATTACTTCTTTATTTATTACAGTAGTGAGACATGAAAATTATAAGAAAATTACATCATACAATTTTGGTGTTCAGATTCTTTTTTTTTTTCTTCAAATGATAACTTTGTTGCATTTTTTGTAGCAAAAAAAAAATTAATTCATTTTTCATTCATAAGATTTTTTACTTCTATTATATTTTTTATAACTTGTAAGAATTATGCATTTTAGATTTACAAAACCTTTGATTGTGTTTTATGAAATTAACTGATTTAATAATTGTGTTTCATAGATATTAAACTTAAAAAACGAATGTTTTTTTTATATATAGTATTTACTTTGTTAATATTCTTTCATTATTGTTTTGATTTATTTGGATCAGAATTAAAACAAGAGATCTTGTTTAAGTAATGTTTTTACACAGAAAAGCTTATTACCCCGAAATCAATTTTAAGAAAGTTATTTTGCTTGCATAAGACATCCAGTTAGTTTTTAGGCTAAAAGTGTGCCTTGTTCATGGTGAATACAGTAGCTTTCTGTTGCATCGATGTCACCTAATGAACAACATATTCCAGGCGGCCTTTAACTTATTACGTAACTTTTAAAAATGTTGAACCCCCCCCCCCTTTCCCCTAACTTTACCATTACTATTGCTTATCACACTTTGTCAATGCATTTACCTTCGTCATGTAACAAGTGAAAAGTCCCTTGGGACTGGTAAAGGCAGAAATCTTTTTTCAACAGAGGTTAGAGATGTACTTGCTTGTACAGACAAGACAGCCCTGAATTTCTGTTCCCATACAATACAATGTACACTTACTGAGCACATTACCATTGAGTTATAATGTAGTTTAGCTACCTTAATGGGTTTTTTTTGGTTATAAGGGATGATGGTCTTAATCAGTGCTGTTCTTTGGTCTTTGCTTTGTAATCCATAGAGCTTAGGCTGTGACTTCCAGAGAAAGGTGTATATTTAATTTAGGGTCCTATGCTTAAGTACATGAATATTCAGAGCCTTTTTAGAATCAGATTAAATATAAATTGGGGGACATGGTCTAAATATATATATATATATATAGCCTATAGTCTATTTGAATCTATTACTCATTAATTTAATAAAAAGACTTTAATCTAAGGCAAACCGCAAGGGTACTCCTCAGTATTTGAGTATGACTATTTAGTACTATGACTATGATCTATACTAATTAATGATAGATCATGATGTCTAATAGTCTTAGTTTAGGTGTTTTCAAAGTTGTAATGAAGTGGAATTAATACTTGAATTAAAAAATTAATTGGTAAATATTATGCTATAAGCCTATATTACTCGGTCTACATTTCTACTATAATGAAAAATGGTCTTTAGAAAAACACAGAATCGAGGTTAAAAAAACCCAGAATATGTACGAGTCAGCGTCAAAACACACATGACGCCGAACCGTGGAATAGAATATGGCATCCCCTTTTACTAGCTTGTATATAAACTAGTACTTTTTCCGGAAGTTTCAGTAACAGCGAAGATTGCTTACTCTGAGGTTGATAAACAGAGACAATTTGCGCCTTTTTCCATGTTTATTACTAATTTAAGTAAACACTGAAGAATTTCATGGATTAACTCGTATTGTACAAAAAGGGCTCTTGTTTAGCACCCCAAATGCGACTTAAGCTATAAAAGTCAAAACTAAGTGCTCAGCTAGAACGCTGACAAAGCGAAATGGTGGTCGCAGCTGGTTATACTGGAGACTCGAATGCTCCTCTCAAAGAGGTGAAAAGGATTCAGTTTGGAATACTGGGCCCAGAAGAAGTAGTACGTTGCTTTTATAAAGTTAATTAGCTTAAAAATATTATCTTTACAATGAATTTGTCGAAAGAGGAATAGTGGGAAAATTAGTTTGATCCTTTAACATTGTTTACTAAGACAATTGTGGTTAGTACCACCATTTCTACCCTAATGTAGTCAAAAGTATTCTTTTAGTAATTTACACCTTGGTAGGCTGATATTTCAATTGTTGAATAATATACAGTTCATTAAATACAAAGAAAACGTGGCTTGTGACCATGTCTTAAGAAACTGGATTAAAGTTTTATGACATTGGATTTATATAGATATCATGCATTGTGGATACGCACTGGCTCCGGTACTGTCATATGAGTTATGACGGTGCCGGTATCTTTTTTTTACCGCTTCCGTCAACAATTGCATAACCGAGCAATTATACATTAAAATGAGAGGTTAGTTTGTGTGGCGCGTTAGTAATGTAGGTTGTTCGCTTGACTGAGACCCAGTTTGGCTAGCTATGTGCGGGTTCGATTCCTGATAGAGACATACATTTTTTTGTTCAGATTTTATTTTTCAGGATCAGGGTTAGGGATAGGGGGATAGGGATAGGGTTAGGGTGTGGAGCAATATCTATTGATGGTCATTTTTTAATAAATCATAATTTTTTTTTTCAGGATTAGGGTTAGGGATAGGGTTAGGGATAGGATTAGGGATAGGGTTAGGGTGTGGAGCAATATCTATTTATGGTCCCCGAAAAAAAAATATCTCCGATTTTTAACAGTAAATAACGTCATCAACGTCTGCAGTAAATAAGAGTTCTCATTCATTCTGTTTACTCTTTAAATGTGTTAAAACGATCGCCGATTTTGTGCACCATCATTGTGTAAGTAATAATATCATAATATAAACTGCATTTATAACTTTACATCATAAGAGTTCATTCTGTTGACGGAAGCTGTAAAAAAAAGATACCGGCACCGTCATATGACGGTACCGGAGCCAGTGTGTTGTTGATAAAGTTTTAACTTGGACTGATATTTAGCTTGTGTATAAAATAAAAGGTCGATGACTAAAACATTAGATTGTCAACAATGAATACATAATTGTAAAACATTTTATTAGGTAAACAATTATTGTTGACACGATTAAATTATATTGGCTTACCACTTATTCATTAACCAAAGATGTCATAATTACAATATGGAATAGAGTAATCATCATTATAGAATTTTACTATTTCTTTAAGACCAGTCTATCAAGAAGCAACTATATATAAAAAAAAACTCTGCTTTGGTCCTTTATTTTTTTTAAGAATGTTAATCTGTAAAAAAAAAAATATATGCATTCAGATTATTTTTGTCATATTTAGAGAAATAAAAAGAATAAAGTTATAAAAAAATACTGTAAATGATTTGACCATTTTACGCAATAATATCTCAAATGCATGCATAAAAAGGCTTTTGTACTCTTAATATTACATCAGTTCCATAAAATGACTGCCAATCACGATCTCACAAATATTATCAAACAATTATTCTTAAGCACTATCAGTCCCCATTTCAATTAAAAGAACATCTATACTAGTCTACAATAACACCACTTTCATAATCTTTAGAATTAATACTTATTATTAAATATCCCAATTCTAATCATGTCCTGCAACCCTGAACATATTTTGAACACCAGTTAATCTAAAAATTGACACAAATTATACCAATCCAAGAAAAAAAAATCAGTCAGTAGATTTTGAAGAAACAAAAGGAGCTTTGTTTTTCACTCTACCATAATCCCCCTTTTTTTGTGCAATAAAAAGTAAATTAAAAACTTGAACCCTTGAACTAAATGTTAGAATGCATATTGAAAAATGTTGAAAATGCCTTAGCAGCTTTAGGGGATGAATGTAATCTTTTTTACTTTAGCTTACTATTAAATTAAGTCCTTTGTTATAGCAGTTATATATTGTATTATACATTTTGAATTGAGCTTTCCTATACATTTTTTTTTCAGTAATAAACTTTTAAGTTATGTAAATAACAGAAAACATCACTTGGACAATTAAAACTAAAATTATTTAAAACCAATGCACATAGATTTTAATACATTTGTTAATTAAAAGAGGGTATATGCTAATATTTACTGCATCATAGATTTTAATAGTTTCCCTTGATCATTGTGAATATGTTAATTATAAATTAGGAATATGCTAATGTTTACAGCGTCGCATGTCTGTAACTGACAATGGTGGCATCAAGTACCCAGAGACCATGGAAGGAGGACGGCCCAAGCTTGGTGGTCTAATGGACCCCAGGCAGGGTGTTGTTGACAGGCTTTCCAGATGTCAGACTTGTGCAGGAAACATGACTGAGTGTCCAGGTCATTTCGGTCATATTGAATTAGCCAAGCCAGTGTTTCATGTGGCTTTCTTAACCAAAACCATAAAAATTTTGAGATGTGTTTGTTTCTTCTGCTCCAAGTTACTTATGGATCCGGTAAATATTCCTTTATTGTATTAATGTATATTTAAATAATCGTCTTGAAAATAATAAGGCGTCCCAATTTGAAAAAAAAATTAACAAGATACAAAATTACATTTTCTAGACCCATCCTAAAATGAAAGATGTCATCAGTAAGTCTAAAGGTTACCCACAGAAGCGTCTTGCACATGTTTACAACTTGTGTCGAACTAGAAAGGTTTGTGAAGGAGGAGATGAAATGGAGAAGAGAAAAGAAGAAAATGAAGAGGGTGGTGATCAAGAAAATGAAGCCCCTAAGGTAAGCTGTCTTTTAATTTTCTGCATGGCTTGTGGTGGACAAACAATTGAGCAAGTTAATGGATTAATTTCTCTGTATTAATATTTTTCTAATTTTAATTTTAGGGTCATGGTGGTTGTGGCCGCTATCAGCCCAATATCAGAAGAAATGGGTTGGAACTTGTTGCTGAGTGGAAGCACACAAATGAAGAATCCCAGGAGAAAAAAATCCAAGTCACCGCTGAAAGAGTGCTTGAGATCTTTAAAAGGATCACAGATGAGGAATGTATAGTCCTTGGTATGGACCCAAAATATGCTCGTCCTGACTGGATGATTGTGACCGTTTTTCCTGTGCCTCCTCTTCCTGTTAGGCCAGCAGTAGTTATGTTTGGGTCAGCTAGAAATCAGGTCAGTTCACTTATAAATTTTGTTCCGTAAGATTTCATTATTCTTTGATGAACACACATGCTGTTAAATATGGCAATAATTATGATTATGGCCTTTAGTAATTTTGCTTTATTGTATTTACCTTAGGATGACTTGACCCATAAGCTCTCTGATATAGTTAAAGCTAACAATCAGCTTAGACGAAATGAACAGAATGGTGCAGCGGCTCATATTATCCAAGAAGATACAAAGATGCTTCAGTATCACTGTGCCACTTTAGTCGATAATGAAATCCCTGGTCTGCCAAAGGTAAGCATTGATGGTATCTAGCTTGTTGATGAATTACTACTTAGGTAGTATTAATTGTGCCAAGATGAAAGATAAATCTGTTCATATAATCCTTCACCTCAAGGCTGTTCAAAAATCTGGTAGGCCTCTCAAATCAGTAAAGCAAAGGTTGAAAGGCAAAGAAGGTAGAGTTCGTGGAAACCTTATGGGAAAACGTGTGGATTTTTCTGCTAGAACTGTAATCACGCCCGATCCAAATCTGAGGGTTGATCAGGTTGGAGTACCCAGGACCATTGCCCAGAACATGACATTTCCAGAGTTGGTCACTCCCTTTAATATAGATCGGTAAGTATGTTTAATGTTACATGTATTACTGTTACCTACTTGTTAACCTGTGATGATTTTTCACAACTTATTTTCATTTTGTGATGACCAATGTTCCACTCTAATTTTTTTCTCTGAAGGATAACTAAAGAATATTTTGCAACCTATTATATGTCAGAATTTATGTTGTATATTAAAGGGTTTTTATATTTTCAGAATGCAGAACTTGGTAAGGAGAGGGGCCAACCAGTACCCAGGTGCAAAATACATTGTCAGAGACAATGGTGAGCGCATTGATTTGCGGTATCACCCTAAAGCGAGTGACATACATTTACAGATAGGTTATAAGGTAAGCTACACTTGTTAGCAAGTCACATTGATTAGTTATTCCTTTTATCCTACATATCATATTGTCAACAATATTACTTTGCTTCATCCTATGGTCCGCTGATGAACACTTGATTTGATTTCATTGTGATATATTGATCAGACACTCTAATTTTTTTCTGAGGACTTAACATTTTTATAGTGAGAATGATTCTTAAGACGATCTCTTATGTTAGTCTTCATTGGATATGTTTAAATGGTGTTTGACTTGCAGATAAGTGCTTAAATTGTAAATGCTGACAATTTTTGCAACACAGGTGGAAAGACACATGATTGATAATGATGTTGTGGTGTTCAACAGACAGCCAACACTCCATAAAATGAGTATGATGTGTCACAGGGTTAAAGTATTACCCTGGTCTACCTTCAGGCTTAATCTGAGGTAATTTAAATTTTCCATACACATTTTCCTTAAAATTATTGTAGTGTGTATTATCTAATGGTCCACTGATGAACACTTGATTTGATTTTATCGTGATATGTAATCTCAGACACTCTAATTTTTTTCTGAGGACAAATTATTTTTCGTTTTAGATGCTTACTGTAAATTATTATAGATATCATCTCAATATACATTAATTGTTGTAAACAGTGTAACTACACCATACAATGCTGATTTTGATGGTGATGAGATGAACCTTCACCTGCCACAGTCTTTAGAAACAAGGGCAGAGATTTACAATCTGGCTGCAGTTCCTCGTATGATCATCACACCTCAAGCCAATAGACCTGTAATGGGCATTGTGCAGGACACACTGTGTGCAGTACGAAAAATGACAAAGAGGGATGTCTTTATTGACAGGGTAATTTTAAATGCATGTAACTTCAGCATTTTAAGTGTTAAATTGTGGTAAATAAATTTATGTTTGAAATTTTTTTATCTTAACTATTACACATATTTTTAGGCTCAAATGATGAACCTCCTGATGTTCTTGCCAACATGGGATGGTCGCATGCCTCAGCCTGCCATTCTCAAACCGGTCCCACTTTGGACAGGAAAGCAGCTCTTCTCGCTGATCATTCCTGGTCGTGTGAACTGTAACAGAACACATTCTACACATCCTGATTCTGAAGACAATGGCCCATACAAGTGGATCTCACCTGGAGATACTAGAGTAAGTTTAGCTTAATAGACGTAACCTAATGCGTATGATTGGTGTTTAAATTAAGCCTGTAAAAGATGTTTTGAAGTTTAGTAATTGATAAATCAATAAAAAAATAAATTTTATCAAGCTATTTATAATTCTGCATTGTCATACAAATTTATTTTATTTGTTAGTTTAGGTAAACCTTTACCTTATTACATTTTTAATAAAAGCTTTTTGTAAAAAAAATAGGTACTTATTGAAGACGCTGAGCTTATTAGTGGAATAATTTGTAAAAAATCGCTTGGTACATCAGCTGGTTCCCTTGTTCACATTGTGTTTCTTGAGATGGGTCATGATATAGCTGGAGAATTCTACGGTAACATTCAAACTGTGGTGAACAACTGGCTGCTAATAGAGGGTCATAGTATTGGCATTGGTGACACAATTGCTGACCAACAAACATATCAGGATATCCAGGATACAATCAGGAATGCTAAGGTTATTATTATTTTAATTCAAAATGTTCAAATTTTTGTGGGAAAAAAAAGTGGATAATTGTATTTACATTTATTAAATTGCTAGTGACAACTCACAGTATTCATAGACATAGAAAATTAAGTATAATAAAGATTTTAAAAAATTCATAGAACCAACAGCAATTTTTTTTTAGTTTTTTCATATTCAAGTCATAATTACCTAATAAATTAAACTTTCTTTCTTAATTAATCTATACATTTTTAGCATTGTCGTTAATTTTTTTTTGTTTGGCATTATTAACAGAATGATGTGATAGATGTAATTGAAAAGGCTCACAATGATGAACTTGAACCTACGCCTGGTAATACCCTTCGACAGACTTTTGAAAATCAGGTATGTCGAAAACTTTTAGTGCTGTCGGACACAAAATTGAAAAGAAGACGAAATTATCATTAGATAATTCATTTTAACAGGTCAACAGAATTCTAAATGCTGCTCGTGATAAGACTGGTAGTAAAGCTCAACAGTCTTTGTCAGAATTCAACAACTTCAAATCTATGGTCGTTTCTGGCTCAAAAGGATCAAAAATTAATATTTCTCAGGTACTTATGCCTCCCTTTTTTTGTTTAGGTATTAGTGCAAAATTATTATGTCCTATGACGAAAACACCTACTTATGACAAAAAATGATAATATCATCAAACACTCTAATTTTTTTCTGAGGATATTTTCTTAAACTGATTTTTTTTTAACTTGTGAATATTTTAGGAAACTTAACTAATTTGATTTTATATCCTTTTTTCTTTTGTTAAGGTTATTGCCTGTGTGGGTCAACAGAACGTTGAAGGTAAACGTATACCATTTGGTTTTAGGTACCGCACATTGCCTCATTTCATCAAAGATGATTATGGTCCAGAGTCTAGGGGTTTTGTGGAGAACTCGTACCTTGCCGGACTGACTCCATCTGAATTTTACTTCCATGCTATGGGTGGTCGTGAGGGTCTTATTGATACTGCTGTCAAAACTGCAGAAACTGGCTACATTCAGCGTCGACTCATCAAAGCTATGGAAAGTGTGATGGTTAAATATGATGGCACAGTTAGAAATCAAGTTGAGCAGCTCGTTCAGTTGAGATATGGCGAGGATGGCCTAGATGCTTGCTGGGTAGAATTCCAATCTATTCCTACTCTGAAACCTTCTGACAAAGCATTTGAGAAACGCTTTCGTTTTGATCCCACTAATGAGAGGTAATTTACTACATTAAAAGCAATGTTAACATTTTTATTTGACTTTTTGACACCTTATTTTGGATTATCTAAAAAATTCATAATATCAATTAAATTTCTCATTCAGATCTCTGAGAAAGCATTTAAATGAAGAGGTAATCAAAGACATGATGGGTGATGCCAGCTTAATGGCTGAGATTGAACGGGAGTGGGAACAGCTAAATGAAGATAGAAATGGAATAAGGCAGGTGTTTTCTACTGGTGATGCTCGCATTGTATTGCCTTGCAACATGGAAAGGATCATGTGGAACGCTCAGAAGATTTTCAGAATCGATAAGCGCAAACCCTCTGATCTGCATCCTCTCAAAGTCATTGAAGGTTATTACCTATTTTTATATAAATGCACAATATTAAGGTATTCTTTCTCCATCTAATGCGTATTATTTTTTACATTTTCATATTATTAATAAATTTTTCAATTTAGAAAATTGCTTTAGCGGTGTCACATTATTTTGTTTTTATTTTATTCTTTAGGAGTAAGAGAATTGTGTCGCAAATTGATCATTGTGGTTGGTGAAGACAAGATTTCTTACCAAGCTAATGAAAATGCCACTCTTCTAATGAAAGCATTGATCCGATCAACGCTGTGTACCAAACGTATTGCAGAGGAGCACTGTCTGACTTCTGAGGCATTTGAATGGGTTTTGGGTGAAATTGAGACCAAGTTTCAGCAGGCTATGGTATGTTGTACAAGTTATTTAACGAAATGTATAGTCTGTTGGAACGTGTTAAATTGTGATAGGCTATAAAACTTTTAAACCTTTACTAAGGCTCATCCTGGTGAAATGGTGGGAGCTCTTGCAGCCCAGTCTTTGGGTGAACCTGCTACACAGATGACATTGAACACTTTCCATTATGCTGGTGTGTCTGCCAAAAATGTCACACTTGGTGTACCTCGTCTCAAGGAGATTATCAATATCTCCAAGAAGCCTAAGACTCCTTCTCTGACAGTGTACTTACTAGGCCAAGCTGCACGTGATGCTGAAAGGTGTAAGGATGTCTTGTGTCGCCTTGAGCATACAACTCTGAGAAGAGTTACAGCCAACACTGCTATTTATTATGACCCTGATCCTATGAACACTGTGATAGCTGAAGACCAAGAATGGGTAAGTTGTGATCAAAATAAAACTTTTTACCTTTCAGTTTTATAAAGTAAATCAAGGAAAAGCTGATGCATATTAATTTTTTATAAAATAATTATTGTTACTGCAATTTAAAAAAATTATAAAAAAGCAACAACAATAAAATATGATGGGTTTGCATTGTCTTTCAAAATTAAACTCGATTTATAAATTTAATTAAGCTACTTCATTAGACTGTGGTGAACTCTGATGGCAGCTATTGACTATTTACCTATATTTATTTAATGCTTTTTAGGTGAGCATCTATTATGAGATGCCAGATTTTGATGCATCAAGAATATCGCCTTGGCTTCTTCGTATTGAATTGGATAGAAAGCGTATGACTGACAAAAAATTAACCATGGAACAGATCTCTGAGAAAATTCAAGCAGGGTTTGGTGATGATCTTAACTGTATTTTCAATGATGACAATGCTGAAAAGTTGGTTCTACGAATCCGCATTATGAACTCAGATACCAATAAATATCAAGAGGCAAGTTTTAGTTAGGCATGCTTTTTTTTAAATCTATAAAAACAATTTGCTGAGCTGAATCCTATTACAAAATTTCACAAAATATGTTCAGTTTTAATGTATCTATTTTAGGAAGAAGAAGTGGTTGATAAAATGGAGGATGATGTGTTCCTTCGCTGTATCGAAGCCAACCTTTTATCAGACATGTCTTTGCAGGGCATTGAAGCTATTGCCAAAGTAAATATCTAAATGTTCTTTCTAAATAAATTTTCTATTATACACATTTTATTTAGTTTTTGTGCAAACATTTATAATCATTGTTCTGAATGGTATAAAACATGTATTTAAATTTTTACTTAAGGTATACATGCACCTTCCGAATACAGATGACAAAAAGAGGGTTCATATTACAGAGGAGGGTGAATTTAAAGCTGTCAGTGAGTGGATTCTAGAAACTGATGGCTCCAGCTTGACTAAAGTGCTCAGTGAGAGAGATGTTGACCCAGTCAGGACGTACACTAATGACATCGTTGAAGTTTTTGATGTAAGCTCCATTTACTCTTAATAGTGACTGCTTGTAGTAGCCATCCAACTGTCTGATGATGATCACTTTTTTTGATCTGATGGTGATATTAGTTTTATTATTCACTCTAATTTTTTTCTGAGGACATTTGGTAACTAATCTGTGGCATTGTTTGATCTTAATAGATAAAAAAAATTATGTAATGGTACAAGTTTAGGCTTTTGTAAAAAAAAAAATATTGAAAATTCATTATATTTATTGCAAGTTCAAATTAAGATAAGAGCTGGCCTGCATCATCTCTATACTTATAAGACGCATTTGTTGTCTGTCTGTCTGTTCCCTTATAACTCAAGATCCAGACAACCAAAAAACGTGAAACTTGGTACACGTACACATAATTACATGGGGAAGGTTATAGGACATGTTTCGTTTCATCTCAATGGGTAGTTTAATTGTAATTAATTATTTTAGTACTTTAAAATATTATCGATAATAGGAACGCCATGTCATTTTCCGATGATACATTTTTAATTTCCTGATGATACATTTTTAAAAGAGGGGTAACTTCCGGAAACTCCAATTGTAAACATGGTGAAATCAATAGTCGTATCTATTTACCTATCGTTTTATGTGTTCAGAAGATTAAAATTAAAGGTGCACTTTAATAAACCGAAATACGGTAATTAAAATGTTTCTGTGACATTATTAACATTATTAATACAATCTCAATGGGTAGTTTAATTGTAATTAATATTTTTAGTATTTTACTATATTAAAGTATTCAGGTATGGGATCGCCTTCACTATAAATAAAAATCCTCTGTGAGTCATTTCCGATGATGATATCAATGCACAGGGAATTCCCTGTATTCGCGCACCAAGTAAATGTGTAATTGAACGGATGGAGAAGAAAGGGTTAGGGACGGAAAAAAATATATTGTTGTTTTTTTTTTCATGCTGCAAGGACCCGGCTTTGCCCGGGTTCAAAATAAGGTTTTCTGTTTATTTAAGAAGCGTAATTTGACGTTTAATTGTACAGAGAGAGGGAGGGGGAAGAGAGATAAAGAGAGAGGGGGCAGGGAAGGAGGGAGGAAGGGGAGGGAGAGAGGGGGGAGAGATAAAGAGAGCGGGGGGGGGGGAAAGGAGGGGCAGGGGAGGAGGGGTAGGGAGAGAGATAAAGGGGGAGGGGGGAGAGAGGGAGAGAGAAAGGGAGGGAAGGAAAGAGAAAGGAAGGGAGGGAGATAGAGGGGAGGGAGAGAGATAAAAAGAGAGGGGGGAGGGAGGGAGAGAGGGGGGAGGAGGAAGGTAGAGAGATAGGGACGGGGGTGAGAGAAGGAGGGAGGGAGATGGGAGAGTTATGGAGGAAAGGAGAGGGAGGGAGGGAAAGAGAAAGGGAGGGGGGGGAAGGAGGGAGGGAGAGGGGGGTAGGGAGAAAACAAAAGGTAAACAGAAAACCTTATTTTAAACCCGGACAAAGTCGGGTACTTGCAACTAGTTTATATTATTTGTTCTTTTCTTTTTAGACCTTGGGTATTGAAGCTGTTCGTAAAGCAATAGAAAGAGAAATGAACCATGTAATTTCTTTTGATGGTTCTTACGTCAACTATCGTCATTTGGCCTTACTTTGTGATGTGATGACATCTAAAGGTCACTTGATGGCCATTACTCGTCATGGTATTAACAGACAAGAAACTGGTGCTCTAGCTAGATGTTCTTTTGAAGAAACAGTAAGTCCCCCCTCACAACTTATCATTTTAAAATTGCTACATGTATTTTCAAACATTTTTTTTTTTGGAAGTTAATTTCTATTATGTAAAATGAATTCAATTTTGAAATTAAGACATTAATACTAAGTTTATACTAAATTAAAAAAAAATAGCTCTTATTTTTGTAAAATATTTAAATTATTTGTTTAAAATTACTTATTGAAAAATATTGTTTAAATGTACTCTTATTGCAAAGTTTAAAAGAAACCTCTTGAAATTATAAGATTATTACTTCATTAATTCTGATGAATGTTTAATGATCATGAGAATGCTATCTTCAGGTTGACATTTTGATGGAAGCTGCTTCTCATGCTGAGATTGACCCTATGAAAGGTGTTTCAGAAAACATTATGCTGGGTCAGCTGGCTAAAATTGGAACTGGTTGTTTTGAACTTCTTCTCGATGCAGAAAAATGCAAGTATGGTATGGAGATTCCATCTCAACTTGGCCCTGGACATATAGCAGGTAAACTATCCACATACACATTTGTTTATTACCATACATTGTCAAAGTGCTATGAAAACCTATTGTTTTATTTTCACTGGTGCTCTTAACTGATAATTAAAAGAGAAATCACCCTTTTTTTTTTAGTGTGATAAATTCCCTACATATAAAGCTTCATTCATACATATAGATGGGGGCTGGGTGACTCATAGTGCTTCTTAGGTGATACAGTACTAAAATATATTTTCTAATGATACGTTTAAAATACAATTAAATTTTATATAACAATCATAAATAATGTAATAAATGCTGAATTAAAAAGGTTGAAGTTTAATGTTTGCAAGTCATATTATATTTGAAAACAAGCATATATAAGCTACAATTACAATAATATAAACCCGGACTAAAATCACTCAGTACTGATTTCACAAACCAAATAGCCTTTTTTGTCTGTTTTAAAATTTCTTGCTTTAATATTTTAAATAAAATTAGCAAAATTTTCACCATATAAATGAGAACAATAATAAAAAAGATAAACATGCAGGTCAAATTAGAAATTATCCTTTTTTTTTATTCTACATCAGACTTGTTAGCATAATCTTGTCAGGTACCGAGAAACCAACTTATTTATGGGTCATTAATACCTCTGAAATAATAAATTTTGATGCTAATAAATAAATAAAGGTGATTTGAACTGTCAAAATAGTCATATTGAATCTTTTTAAAATGTTTGCAATGTTTTTTGAATTTATTTTATAGGTGGTGCTGGAACAGGCATGTTCTTTGGCGCTGCAGGCTCTCCCACAAGCTCCATGTCACCGCAGATGACTCCCTGGGGAGGTCAGGTTGGCACTCCTGGCTATGCAAGTGCCTGGTCACCTGGTGTTGGCAGTGGTATGACTCCAGGTGGGGCAGGATTTTCTCCTTCTGCTGCAAGTGAAGCTGGTTATTCTCCTGGATATTCTCCTGCTTGGTCCCCCCAGCCAGGATCTCCTGGATCACCAAGTTCTCCGTACATTCCATCCCCACATGGAGCATCGTCACCCAGCTATTCACCTTCATCGCCTGCCTACATGCCAAGTTCCCCTGCTATTGCTACTCCTCAGAGTCCAAGCTATTCTCCCACTTCGCCATCTTATTCCCCTTCAAGCCCTGGTTACTCTCCAGCCAGTCCAAAGTATTCCCCAACATCACCATCATACTCCCCTACAAGCCCTTCATACTCCCCCACCTCTCCATCCTATTCCCCAACTTCCCCATCATATTCTCCAACTTCCCCATCATACTCACCCACTTCTCCGAGTTACAGTCCAACAAGTCCTTCGTATTCACCTACATCACCATCATATTCCCCCACCAGCCCATCTTACAGCCCTACCAGTCCTTCATATTCACCAACTAGTCCATCTTATTCTCCAACTTCTCCATCGTACTCTCCAACATCACCATCTTATTCCCCAACATCTCCTTCCTATTCTCCAACTTCTCCATCTTATTCTCCCACGTCTCCCTCTTACTCTCCCACTAGTCCAGGCTACAGCCCCACCAGTCCATCTTACTCACCGTCATCACCCAACTACTCACCTGCATCACCATCTTATTCTCCAACTTCCCCTTCATATTCCCCAACATCACCATCATACTCCCCATCTTCTCCATCATATTCCCCTTCATCACCTTCATATTCCCCATCTTCACCCAATTACTCTCCATCATCCCCATCATACTCTCCAAGCTCTCCCAAGTACAGCCCATCTTCTCCATCCTATTCCCCAACTTCCCCATCTTATTCTCCATCATCTCCACAGTATTCTCCCAGTTCACCCAAGTACTCCCCATCTTCCCCACAATATTCACCATCATCTCCCCAGTACTCCCCATCTTCTCCCTCTTACTCCCCATCATCGCCTAAATATTCCCCGACATCTCCGAGATACAGTCCAGCTTCTCCTGATTACTCTCCCTCTTCCCCACGCTACTCTCCAACATCCCCATCCTATTCTCCTTCATCACCTAACTATTCCCCAGCATCCCCAACTTACTCTCCTTCATCTCCCAAGTATTCTCCCACGTCTCCCACATCCTCCCCAGTCTCTCCTGGCTATTCCCCTAGTAGCCCTGCTTATTCTCCCACCACCCCTCATTACAGTCCTACAAGCCCTCGATATGGCACGGACCTTGAAGATGATGACCAGCAGTAGAGAAAATTTATATTTGATAAAACTGTATATAGTCAGGCTTGTATTTTGTGGTATTGGTAAAATGGACAAAGAAATTGTTTTTCCTTATTTTTGTTTTGTTGAATTTATTAAGGGAAAATGACAATTTATTAGTCTAATTATTATGTTGAAATAGTTCATTAGTGTGACTTTATAACAACTTATTGCATTCTGATTATATAGACACATTTTTATTAATGTATATAATGCTATTTATTTCTTTAATTATTACACTATTTGTGTTAACTGTGAATTTTTTATTTTGCTGAAGATGTGTATAAAATTGTAGAAAAAAAATTATAATATTCAGTTATTTTGATATGTTCATTTTTTTGTTAGTATTCACTGTTGTTACTTGAAAATAACTAGTTTGATACTAATTATTTTGTTTCAAATGGTATATATAATTGCAATAAAAATCTATTTTAAAAAATCAGCTTTATTTTTTTAAATATTTTTTTAAAAGTTTCTTTATGTGTAATGTGGCACCATTTCCAAGGACTTATTTTTCTTGCCATTCTTAATACACACAATATTACATACAAATTATATTGTGTTGAACTTTTTCATCAGTTCAACACATTTAATGAAGTATTTCAAATCATCAAATATTGTTCAATATGTTGTAATTTATTGTATTTACTCTAAATTGGCTTAATTATGTTCTGAGATTAAACAGTAAATCACTGTTGTACCTATCCACAAATCCAGTTACAGGACAGCTTACACTTACTCCAGTTTAAGAAAATGTAATGGTCTTTTTTTGGAAAGATCAATTTAAACTGACAAATATGTAGAATCGGTACTAGAGTAACCTTTAACAGCACGTGCTTATGTAGATGGGAACCACCACTACAAATTGGTGCTAGAGGGATGTAGAAGACAATCCAGCACAGTTTTACGTTATAGTTATATGAGCTGTTATTTGGGTTTTTGCAAGAACACCGGGTAGGCCCACTATGGTACAGGGATGGCAATCTAGATACTTTGGAGAAGTATAATACAATGCTATCAAACATGTTATCTTTGCCATTTGGGTATAATTGTTTTATTATATATATATATATATATATAAATCTAGATTTGTTTCTTATATTTTTTTTGGATTTCTTCAAAAAATAGTTGACAGGTATGCTGTGGTAACAATTTGATATGAATTAATACTGGTAGGGGCCTTGGGGGGTTGCATTGTTAGCGCTTCTACAAAATAGACTTGGCATAGTCTTGCATCGGTAGACAGACAAAATAATGTTAAAAGTAAACGTCTTAAACGAGACTTTGACGACTTGACGAATTCAAACTAGGGTGATGCTTCTCTCTCATCTGTAAGAGACTTCCCTGGTATTTTAGACACAATTTTTAAAATGTATACATAACGATATTAAATAATTTGGCATAAAATAAATCCCTGTCGGGGATGATATAACCCCGGCTCTGCAGAAATTTTTTTCCATCCCCGGCACTGGTTTTTTCTTAAATCGAGCACTGCACACAGTCCTATTATTAGTATTATAGCATCATAAATAAGAATAAAAAGTGAGAACACTTTGTGGGTATTTCCATTTTAACTTATGTATTACACATATTTTATTCATACATTTAATGGAAGTGAACCACAGTATTATATTTCAAAAAGTATTTACTTCAAATCTAGCTCTATCAACAATATTGATAAAGTAGGCTATACAAGTATACATACATCTATTTTTACATGTCCAAGTACTAGTAAATCTTTTAGTTATTCACCGTACAGAAAATACACTTTTAAAAATTGTAGTTTAAAATTTTATTGTAACACTTATGTTTATTGTTTTTTAGTGTGTTTTAATCTTTTTTTAATTTATAATAATTGGTATAATACCGTCAGTTGGCATAATACGTAAGCATAATGATAATGATTTGTACCGGCATGTAACTTTTTTCGCGATATTATTATTTGCATTGTCACCGCTTACTTCAGCTCAACCTAAAATGGCGTTCAGCTTCTGTCGGTCGGATATTATGTTAGTAAGATATGAATTAATAGACCTTTTAAATTATAATATTATTGTTTGACAGCTAAACGGGTGTGTTTCAGTCTTTTATATCTGTTATATTAGGACATTTGTGTGTCTTATGGATTAAAAAAAAACATGTATATTTAAAATTTGGGATTTTTAACTCATTGTTACGGTAATACTGATTTTGTTAAAGAATTACTGCCTGTCCTACGAGACATCTTATGTTATGTCTTAAGTTGTTAATTTTTTTTAGTTCATATAAAAATTAAATATTTGAATAGCTTTAAATTGAAGAGTTTTCACATATTATACCTAATTACGAATAAAAAAGTAGGCTAGTTCTTAAAAATAAATTAGTGCAGCACTGCATTGACTGCAGGTCATAGTCGTCATAGATGTATTACTTTGTTACTGTTTCAAATGTTTGTATCATTGACTTAACGGTTATTTTATAATTTCAATAACATTTATAAATATGACTATGTGTTTTATTTTGTTTAGCTTTGTTATTTTAACTATCCCAAACTAATACAAAATTATTTTCTCTGACAGAAGCTAGCAAAGATTATTTATGACTCATAAACCACCATCTCATACAACATAAGACTATGTGAACTATCTTTTGTGATGCTCTTCACATTTTGATACAAAAAATATAAAAATCAAAATTTCTCTGGTGTTTTCATTTTTGGATTTATGGTTAACTTCAACTAAGCTGCATTCACAGCTTGTGATCTGCACTTGTCATATTTATTGAATTCTTTCATCTTAAAAAATTTAAGATGAAAGAGTACAAGGTAGTGGTGTTGGGCAGCGGTGGAGTTGGAAAAAGTGCACTAACTGTAAAATTCGTATCTGGAACCTTTATGGAAAAGTATGACCCAACTATTGAAGATTTTTACAGAAAAGAAATTGAAGTCGACTCAGCACCTTCTGTACTTGAAATTTTGGACACTGCTGGTACAGAACAGTTTGCCTCTATGAGGGACTTGTACATAAAAAATGGACAAGGCTTTGTTATAGTGTATAGTATCACTAGTATTCAGACTTTCCAAGACATCAAGACCATGAAAGATCAAATACAACGTGTGAAAGGCATTGACAGAATCCCAATGATACTGGTCGGCAATAAATCCGACTTGGATAGCCAGAGGGAAGTGTCCTCCTCAGAAGGTGCTTGTCTTGCCCAGCATTGGGGTTGCCCTTTTTTAGAAACATCAGCCAAGAGTACACACAATGTGAATGACTTGTTTATAGAGGTGGTGAGAGAAATGAACTCAACACCCCTGAAAGACAACAAAGGTTGCTGCACAGTTCTTTGAAATTTATAGGATACTCTATATTGGTTTTACGCATTCTAAAAAGGGTAAGTGAAAATTTGTATATAGTGGTTGTTCTGAATATTGTTTCTTTATTTCATTCCCTATAAAGCGTTATAAGTCTCTTTTTATTTAGAATATGAAAAGGTATAATCTGTGTTTCAGATAGACCAACATTACAATTCAACTAAAATGCTAATTAAATTTGAATAAGAATGACATCAATTTCCCATTTCTATATTTAACTTCCGTGCGCTAATGATATATTTTCAAATGTTAAAAGGAAAATTTTGTTCAGAGGTTTTTCACTAAGGGTGTGGAGTGAAAAGCTGGCCAAGAAAAGTCATGGCCACATTGTTAAAAAAAAATGGTTCTGTAGGGAATTACTTAAAGACTATTAGGAACTGTTTTGCATAGTTTAATATTCTATAGGTGTATTGAATATTGATGTTTCCAAATGAGTTAATTGGTGGGGGGGGGGAACCACTGAAAATGTAATAATTTTTGTACAACTTTTTTAAAATTTCAAATCTAGTCATATTGACTATGGTGTACCTCATCGTACTCATAGTATATTTAAAAAATATAATTCAGCTCTCATTGGCATGATTGACCACTCCTGTTATATGGGTCTTTTATGGTCAAGTTTGTCAACCGTATGTTTCTCTGCTAGGGATTTTCTTAAAATAATATTTTTTTTCCTATGACAAATGTTCTAACATTCAGACATTATCTAAGTTGTGAATTATGATTTTAAAACCCCTACTAATGTCCGTTTCTCTTCTTTCAATTCTAGTCTTATATTAACAATGTAAACACAGTTAAGCTTGGCCTCTAGCTTTCCTTTTTTTTTTTTTTTTTTGAAAAAAAAAAAAGAAAAAGTGACTGCGTCAAACACACTTGACAGCCATTTCTCTTAAGTGTGTGTGTGTATGTATTTGTCTCCATTTACATGTTGCTGTTTACTTGTACTAAATATAACTGTAGGCTGATGGGTTTAGTCTTTAGATTTTGGCCACTCAGGAAGCTATGGCTGAGAGGTTTCAAGTTTTGTTTATTATTTTTTTTCATACTGACCAGAGCTTGGTCATATTTTCTTATCACATTTCTTTTCTATATTTCTGACTGACTGTTTTGAATGATAATCATTGATCTTGGGTTGCAGTAGGGAGGGGGGGGGCGACCCATACACTTGTCAGGAGCCCCCCACCCCCAAGCAATTAAGAATTTAATATACATTTTTTAATTGTTTTGCTGGAACCAGGTTAGGTCTATTTTTGAGGTGATTGGGTGGGTGGGGGGGGGAGGGGGCGGCGGTCGGTAGCTTCTAAGTTTTTAAAAGTCCTAGATTTAGTAAATCACTAGCCCTCTATGAAGACAGGTAAGTACTTTAAAGTTATCTAACCCCCCCCCCCAACTGTCCGTACAGTTTCCATTTAGTGTCCCATGTAATCCAATATTGCAACAGAAACTGTTTATGGGGATTAATGCTATGATTCTCTGGTGTCAGACTTAATTGTTGTCGGTCTCCCCCCCCCCCAGTGTGGGTCAAAAATGTAAGTTTTTTAAAAAAAAAAAAATAAAGGGGGATTATTTCATTTTAAATAAGGATAGGAAAAAAAAACAACTACAAATTAGCATTTACAAGAGATTGTTTTTTTTTTTGAAAGAGCTACTAAATGAAATGAACACCACCAACTTATAGCTTCACTGTCCGGGCGGATGAATAGGAAGTTAAAACTGTTTGTGGTGAGTGGATCACACCAGTTTATTGATCCCGAGTCTTTTTGCCGGAGGAGGGTGAAGTAGAGCTTATGATTTGTTTGTACAGTGCCCCGCGCCCCCCCCCCCAGTTTTAACATTTTAATGACTATCCACAGTTTCCTTTTGTAACTCATCTTTCCCGCGCGCGCGGGCTTAGTATTGTTATTGCTTTGCTCTTTAAAGCTTTATGAGGAAAAATAAAAATCATTTCACGAAGACTTGAGAGTGTGTGAGCAGCGTGTGTCTGATGAGCCTTGGATTAAAGAGGGACAAAATAAATGTATAGATCTGCAGTGTGATGGTTGGGGGGTGGGGGGGCGGCGGCAATATAATCGACATTCCATGGAGGAACGACTGTCTTACTGTTTAAGAGCCAGAAGGGTGTGCGTTGAGTGTCATAGGGTGTGTATGCGTGTGTTTTCGGATAGTGTCCCCCCCCGGGCCACACCACCACCCATTTAAGGGTGCCACTAATAATTCTGCCAGCTCTATTCGGTGAAAGTAGCGGTAGGCAGCAGGCAACTGACGCCCCTGTCCTCCCTAGCAGCGTTTAACACCGACCCACCTCTTGGGGGTGACGCCGCCTCTGGTGTAATCCAGGTTATCTATCGCCTTAATCGTGCCTCTGGCCTCTCTTTACTGGAAGTGGTTCTCCATATGGGCGGAGGTATGGTAGGCGGGTGTGTGAGAGAAAATACCACCTGATGCAATATCTAACTAAATCTATAAATCAATATTATCTATCTATCTAAAATTCTATCTATCTAAATATCTATCTATCTGTCTAATCTATCTATTGTCCTTCGGTCTATCCGTCTGTCCATCTCTTTATGATCTAC
>JAGDYQ010000022.1:2829655-2987013 GCA_021962125.1 Bulinus truncatus
TATATATATATATATATATATATATATATATATATATATATATATATATATATATATATATATATATAGAGAGAGAGAGAGAGAGAGAGAGAGAGAGAGAGAGAGAGAGAGAGAGACAGAGACAGAGAGAAAGATAGATAGATACGAACATACATGCACATACAACGTTTTGGTGCAATTTAGTTGTAAAAGCATACACGTATTTATTGGGGGCCCCCCCCCCCCCCAGAAATCACCCCACGATCGTTAGACAACGTCCCCCGGCATTCCATAGACACAAAATTACACCCTCACCTCAAAAGAATCGCATTTTCCTACTTACTTTGTAGTGTTGTTTTCGTTGACGAAAACTAAAACTAAAACCTTCGTTGACGAAAATGTTGACTTTTCGTCAACGAGAACTAAAAACTAAAACTAAAATTAGCAGCAAGACTAAAACTAGACGAAAACTGAAATTATTACAGAAAAAACGAAATAAAAACTGAAACTAAAATATAGTGTTGCTTTCGTTCACGAAAACTAAAACTAAAACCTTAGTTAACGAAAATGTTGACTTTTCGTCAACGAGAACTAAAACTAAAATTAGAAGCAAGACTAAAACTAGACGAAAACTAAAATTATTACAGAAAAAACGAAATAAAAACTGAAACTAAAATATGATCTGGGACTAAAACAACACTATTACTTTGTTTAAGAGGCCCCTAAAACACGTGTGTGTACTACTTACGTTGTCTTTTTAAATTAGGTTTTGGTGCTATTTTGGGTCAAAAACTTTCTGGCGACACCGTCTAGAACCGCCCTTTTTGTCTTCCATGTTTATTTATATGAAAACCGCACATTAATCAGATCGGCAGCACGGTACACTAGAAATAAAAGGTCACTCGGTAACACCAGGGCTATTGCACCACACACAAAGGGCACACAAGTAGGCCCAACCTCTTAAAGATAACTAGAAATCTGGTGGCATTAGAAAAAAATACCAACGAACATGCGCAAACACAAGAAATAATCACTGCTTGTTTATATATATATATAAAAGACAGACAGATAGACAGATGGATAGATAGACAGACATGAACATTTCAATTCACCGCCGATTCTTCAGATTTACTTCAACAATTACAGACAAGAAACTGAAATCATCACATTTCTGTGTCATGTTCCACACACACACACTGTCTAATAACTGACAGAGTAATGTCCACCCTACCAACAAAACACATTTTTTTTTTACCCGTGACCACGACGTCACGGTCTCACGCTGATTTGTATATACAAAACATGAGAAACTAACGAGGCCACACAACGAGGTTCACGTCTGTTTTTTTTTTACCGCCAATTCTCATCTCGGTGTTGATTTTTTTTTTCTTCTTTGTTGTCCTTCTTTCTTGAACTCACTCCAATCGATCGATATCTTAATAGCATGCGTGAAATGTCAGCAGTTAAAAAATAAATAAAACTGAAGCAGAAATAACTCCATTTCTAAAAAGTAACAGAGACGAGGTTATCTCACAAAAAATATAAGCGATTCTCAACGTGTGTAGGTTAAGGGATGATTCCAAGTGGATCGCCCAGCGGCGTAGCGTGGGTATCGGCCGCCCTCTCATTTGGGTATTTCAATTTAATCTATACATTTTTGCCGCCCCCCCCCCAAAAAAAAAAGTAATAAAAAGTGCCGCCCGGTGCGGACCGCACCCACCGCCCCCCCCCCCCATGTACGCCACTGGGATCGCCCAATTGTTATCATTATATATTTTTTTAAATAGTTACTTTTCGAGACCGTTGGCGATTAATTTTTAAACATGTCTCACTTTTATCACTTGGTTCTTTCTTTACAGACGGAACGCAAAGACCTAGCCGGCTTTGTAGTGGGTGTCGAATCGCAAAAAGTATGAGAGCCACTGTCCTAAATGAATTCAACGATTAGACGGAATGGGAGATGAGGAGAAAGAAATAGAAAGAGAGAGAGAGACAGAGAGAGAGAGGAAGAGAGAGAGGGGGAGAGAGAGGGAGAGAGGGGGGGAGAGAGGGAGAGAGACAGGGGGGAGAGAGGGAGAGAGACAGGGGGGAGAGAGAGGGAGAGAGAGAGAGAGAGAGAAGAGAGAGAGAGAGAAGAGAGAGAGAGGGCAGTTATATTCTGTATTTATTTTCCCGCATCTATTTTTTTTTAAAATCTCAATTTGGGGAAGAAAAAAAAATTCCTTCAACATTTTGTAAAGGTTCGAAAGCAGAATGCGACTGGCTTAATTAGAAAGCAAGTTTAGGGGGGTGGCGGAGTTTCGACATAAATGAGAAACAGGGAGATGATGGTGAGTTCAATCTGGAAACCCTTAAGCATCCCACTCCCTCCCTCCTTAACTCTCTGTGTTCAAAATTTCATAACGGATGACTCAATGCATGCAGTGGAAAGGTCACAAAGGACGGTCGATATACCCTGCGAACTGATTTAACACATAAAATAAAAATATATTTTTTTTTAAAATCAACTCCATAACCCCTCGGGGGGGGGGGGTGAGGGAGAGAGAGAGAGGGAGGGAGAGGGAGAGAGAGAGAGGGAGGGAGAGAGAGAGAGAGAGAGAGAGAGAGAGAGAGAGAGAATGAAGACGGCCCCGTGTGATGGGAACAATGAACAAACGAAATAATTCCAGAAATGTTATGTTGTTGTTTTTGTTTCTTTCACAATATTGATCCGTCATGTACACAGGCGTATATTACATTCGTTTCTATTTTCAGACGTCCAATTATGCAAGCCTGTATCGGTTCACCGTCCCGGAGTGTTTTGGGAGAGGAAATAGATATGTTTGGTTAAAGGTAGGGAGGTGGGGGGGGCAATGTTCCCTCTAAGCTGAGCGCATGAGCGATCGCTCACACGAATTGAGAGCGTCGCTCATACTACACTACGATCGCTCTCTCCGACGGACGACATCGCTTAAATCGCTCACAAATTTTGGCCTCAAAACAAAATGTCGCTCAGAGACAAAAATTTTTGCTCACTACTTACCACACCTTAGAGGGAACATTGGTGGGGGGGGGGGGATAGGGTTTGGAAACGGCAGAATTTACGTTTTAAAAGAATTACCTTGCGCGACCCTCTTTTTTTTTCCTTCGTGCGTCCATTCGGCAGTGGTACAGTGGATAAGTTGTTGAACAGTGGATAAAACTGTTTTAATCACCCCCGCCTTTTTGTCTATGACATATCCATCAGTTTTATTATCACTCAATGTTTTTGTTTGTTTTTTTTTTGGTCGTTAATGTAAACGAATGATTTGGCTCGCGTTAATTTCATTCAAAGTCATCAATTCCAGTGCGTTCAATTGACCAGCCCATTGTGTAGTTGTTGGTGTGTTCCTAAGCGAATTAACGCGCTTCAAATCTATCAATTAGTTTAGAGTTAGATTCTTTTTTCTTCTTCAACCCTGACAAATAATCTGCTCATGTATGAACTGGGTGTCTTAACATGGCCACGCGGTTGAGGGGGGGGGGGGAGGGAGAAGGGTAACATGGGCAGACTACGAACCGCTTCTCAGGGTTCCGGTCAGTCCGGCTGTTTTGAGCCGTCCCGCGCAATGCTCCTCTCCGTTCATTCACATTAGTGACGTTTACATTTAATGGGTGTTATGCCATATATAGAGACTCCATCCATCTGGCTCTAGATCGGGACATTCAGTCAAGTTTAAAGACCTAATGTGGCCCAACGACAAAAAAATCTGCCCAACACAAGACCAGGCAGAGTGAGACCTGGTCATCAAATTAACGGTGAGATGTAACCCCCCCCACACACACACACTCCAACTAAGATTTCACGCCTTGCCCATCCAGTAATTCAACCTCATTTACACGGTGGACCGGCCAAAGTGAAAAAAAAAAGAAAACAAAACGACTTACCGGAACCTGGAAGACGTGGACAGTGTCGTTGAGAAAGCCAATCCTGATGTTGACGTACTTCCCCTTGCGAGGCGACTTGGGAGGCCTGGGGTCACTCATGACCGTAAGTCTGCACTGGACACCAACATACCCTTCTGGTACATTCCAAGCTCAGCCCTAAGGGAAGAGAGCATAAAGAGATTGACTCTTAAATGTTTACATTTTTCTCAATGCACTGTTCCCGTACTCTCAAAGCACTATTCCTATACTCTCAATGCACGATTCCTATACTCCCAAAGCACTATTCCTATACTCTCTAAACATTCAATGCCTGCAGTGTTTCACGGAGAAAACAACACATGTACGGCAATCGATAATAAATGTATTCTAAAACATGAGATAGCAAACTAAACACTTTTTAATCAACGTGCTTTTCACACGACTTTCTCAAAAAAAAAAACACAACGAAGTCAGAGTTAGTCTCATCAAATTTCATCCCAAACATTCTATCACCAAATTTTTTGTATCTCCTTTTTTTAAAAAAAAAGTCTAGGTCAATCGTGCAGTGGACACAAACAGTGCACACAATTTTGGTAAAGAGATGAGTTCCGTGTGGATATCACACTCAATTAAAAACAAACAAACGGGATGAAAATTTTTTATCAACGCGTAAATCTAAACAAGTTGCAACAAATCAAGTTTTTTGTTTGTTTTAAATCTCGCCTATCTTATGAAGTAAATAAAACACGTTTAACAGCCGAACTATAAAAAACCATTCATCGAAATATTTCCTGCAAAACAAATACCCCCCCCCCACACACACGTTATCATCATCATCATACCCTTAACCGATGTGGTCTTTGGTGAGAACGCGTGTACACTACTGTACACATCAACAGACAGATTTCTCCATAGTTGCCTATCATGAGGCTGTCTCCTAGTTCATCCATTGGTAGCCCTTGCCCATTATTTTATATCACACACACACTAACACACACACACTAACACACGCACACACACACACACAATCCATCTCATTGGGAGCCGCGTAGAACTCATCGAATGGAGCCACAGCTCCAAGAGCCGTAATTTTTTTTTGTTTAGGTCACCCCATGGCTAAATGCAATAAAATGGAACACGTCAAACACGGAACGAAACATGGAGAAAGTCAATTTGTCATAAATAATAAAATAAATCATGCGTCTATATATATTTCTCATACTGTGTACAAGACCTCACGTGAATTTTTTTTTTAAAGTGGACGGCTTTACATATCTACATCGGTGTTTCCCCATAATGTACCCGGGGGGTTAACGCGAAGAGTTTGGTGGGGGTACGTGATGCACAGGACTGAGAACATCTGGTAAACATGCACGACAAAAGTAACAACAGTGGAATGACGGGGAAACCATGTCTAAAAACAATATATGCACGTTTTTTCTTTATTAGGGGTACTCAGCGTTACGAAAATAAAAAAAAAGGGAAGGGGGGGGGGGGGGGTACACAGATGTCGAACGTTTGAGAAAAACTGCTCTACACGACATGTGGAAATTATGTCAGGTAAGGTAAAGATGCAAAAGGAAACAAACGATTAAATACATTATATTTACATATATTGCTAAATTTCTTTCTTTTAGCTTTTTCTTTCTACAAAAAACTTTTTTTTTTTTTGTTTTTCACTGTTTCTCGACATTCTTAATCAACCAGTGGGACGGGGTGGCCGAGTGGTGTAGACACTCGACTGTCGACCTGAGAGTCCTGGGTTCGATCCTTAGTGAGAAACATGGAAATTTTTCCAGGCGAAATGTGTTTCAAAGTCGTCCCACACGTCCACCCAGCTTTACATGGGTACCTGACTTAAGTTGGGGAAGTAAAGGCGGCTGGGCGTTGTGCTAACCACACAATCCCTTCATATGCCGAGGTTATAGAAACAGACGAATTCTACACTTCATCTGCCCGTTAGGGTTAAGGGAACTTTATTTTTTTTTTAAATCAACCAATCAAGGGCAACTGTTTTATTTATTTACAGTTGGTCAATGTAAACAAGTTTCACTTCAGTGACCTGGTAATCTCGATTCATATAACACACCAACAGTGGACCAACACGTTTAAATAAGTCGTACGTCTTCACGTAGTAGATCACACACACACAGCGACCGGTTACGACTGTCTCACGTCATTTGAAACGTTTGGACGGAACTGACCGGGCGATTTCCAAGAGGATGTTGACAACAACAACAAAAATAAAAAAAAACAAAACAAAAAACAACAACACCGCAGCTAAAATAAATGAAAACAATTCAAAGCATCACAAGCCAGTGAAAATTAAGTAGACAAGACTATGTAGGGAACGGGAGAGGAGAGGGGGGGTAGAGATCGGTGGGGGGTTGGGGGGGGGGAGATACAGGAGACTGGCGTTGAGAGGATTACATACAAATTCAATCATTAAAACAAGCAATCCCCAGGCCCGTGACGTGATCAGAGAAAAAAAAAATAAGACTCGGCCACCAATGGCCTGGTACCTAGACTCCAGGACTTCAGCCTTACTCTCTCTCTCTCTCTCTCTCTCTCTCTCTCTCTCTCTCTCTCTCTCTCTAAACTCCTTTAGACAAGTTTTTTTTCCCCCATCTCCATACAAGACTTTCTTACCAGAACATTTTCAGACACGATCAATAATCTCTCCTCCATCACACACACACACACACACATGGGGGGGGGGTTGCCTTTCTTTACTTCAAACAGAAGAAAAGATGAAGAAGAAACTAAAAAAATAAACTCTTTAAATAAACTTTACATTTTTATTTTTTTAAAAGGAGGGTCTGTATAACGAGACGTCTATGAAAGACATTTTAGATGATACAACGGCAATATGGAAGCCAACGTTGTTTATATATATATATATATATATATATATATATATATATATATATATATATATATGTGCGTGTGTGTCTTCTTGTTTATAGAGAGCGAGAGGACGATTTCGAGAAGAATGATGAACAGCTGCCCCCCGAGGCAACGGTGGTTCGGCTCCTTCAGGAGATCAATACACACCGGGGGGTTCATCTCCGATGAGCCCTGGGTCAGATTATCAACAGACATGTCGTATTTAAGGCTCGGTTTTACCCCCAAGCAGGGCTCTTTCACTCGACCGAGAAATCTAGATAGGGAATTGAAATTAAAAAAAAAAAAAAATCATTGATGGTGAAAGTTTGGGGGAGGGGATATGTCTCTGTCGCTCAGTTACACTGTTCGGCTGTCGTGTGTCAATCATTATGTACAGGGGTTCGAATCCCGGTGAGGGCATCAATTGTTGGCAGGTCGAGCGTCACATAATGGGGTTTCCTGTAACCCTAGACACCTTTACTTATGAAGCGTCCAAACAGGTGACGGATTGTGTTTCATTTGTACATGTGGTCACTCAACGCTGTTGTAATCTAACAAGTGGTCACTCAACGCTGTTGTAATCTAACAAGTGGTCACTCAACGCTGTTGTAATCTAACAAGTGGTCACTCAACGCTGTTGTAATCTAACAAGTGGTCACTCAACGCTGTTGTAATCTAACAAGTGGTCACTCAACGCTGTTGTAATCTAACAAATGCGTAACTCCACAACATGTATCTTCATGTGACAATGCGTCCCACACAGTGACACACACACAGTGACACACAATCCAGGGTGTGAATCATGTACACCCAGACACTTTCACACTTAGGGCGACTCATATGTCTATATATGAACGGGGAAATGTGAAGATGGCCTCTCAATACAAACAGCAATTGTCTATTGTTAAGGAGAATGCAACTATTCACACACAAATATTAAATCATGTTACCAAGCCCAGTAATTTTCACAGAATTCAAAGTATGCGGTATTTCAAAGCACATGAATCATTTGGTTTAAATAACAAAAACAAACCCAACTTGTAGCCTACACATATTCAGTTCTGCGCCACAGGTAAGGTGATCGACCACGTCAAAAAAAAAATCAAACGCCTTACGGTCACATCTGAGATAAAAGTATTACGATACTTACATTCAGAAACATCCGGGCCACGATGGGTCCAACGCCACATACACTTTAAGAACCAGTATGCCTTTTTATCATTAGTATTATTCATTTGTACACACACACACAAAGTTGATCAAAGGTAAGAATCCAAAAACCAGTCATCGAATGAATTGCCCCGTCGTCGTCGTCTCAGTTGCTGAATGTGCTCACAGGTCTCCAGGTTCAAAAGGTCAAATAGGTACCCACCCCGATGCCATCTTATCACCCTTAAATGCAATGATGAGACTGTTAAATGGCTGTTTTAAAAGCATTTCCCTTGCAAGACTTCAAAAGTCTTTACAGAAATCCGGGGCTGACTTCATATTTCAACAGAAAGCGCAATAACATTTAAAAACAAACAAACAACAGCAGTTGAACAAATCATGTGGTGGGTCATCTTACAGACGGGGGTCTTGCAATGCACACACAGTGTATATAATAACATTGTAGAGAATACGAAAGACATTCTTTTTTCTCTTTATGTTGAGGTCTGAATGACGCCAGCGGGGTCATCACGTACTGCGGGCCACGTCAGGTCACGGGGCGAAACATGTTTACCGAGCACGGGCTAAGTCAACAGGTCCCCCCCCCTACATCATCATCATCTGTGTACTGAGCGGGGTCAGGATGACCACAAGTGTCAGCCAGCCGTGGGCGTAGTGTCATTACAAACTGTTAGCATGCAACCCAAAGAAACCAAAAAAAAAACAACTAAAGGCGATTATAAAAAGTAGCTGGTCATACCGTGCGTAGAATTAAATGAAAGGTCTCTGGAGGGGGGGGGGGGCGGGAGGAATGTCCTTGCTAACGGGTTGGAAACCTAAAATGTAAGTCAATCTAAAACTGTCTACATCTGGAAAAAGATAATTAAAAAAATTGGGCAAGACATCTTTTCATCACAATAAAAAAAAAAAACTTCACAAATTAATATCAATAAGAAAAACAAAAAAATTGAAATGTTGGATGCACTCAAACATCACCTGATATAGAGCATTGGTGACTTAATCATCATCATCACTGACAAGAATCGGTTTAAAGAACCGGCGCTTTTATTTTTAAAGTCCGTTTCTCGGTATGACAAGTCTCTTACAGCGGTCAGAACCAGTCATGCGTGACTCATCGGAACAATAACTCCCCTTACTGTCAATCTCCCTTGAATTCTCCACACACACACACACACCCTCCCCCAACCCCGCCTCTTCAACAACAACACATCGAAGCCAACAACCGTCTTGGCTTGAAATAAGGGCTGTGCTGAGCAGCCCCCCCCCCCCCCGCCCGGGGCACTCCCCAAGGGAAACTTATTATTTGGGGAAATGGGTATTTCATTCATCCCCATCTCCAGAAATATTAAACTGGGACAATCTCCCCCCCCCCCCCCCCAAGCTATATGGCCTGATCAGAGATGGCAGTCAGTCACTTTCTGAGAACAAGTGCGGGGGGGGGGGGGGTCTACCGCCTTTCTGAACGTAAGGAAGCTCCCACCGTAACGCACACGTCAAACACGTTGTAAAATCTTCACAATGAAGTGTTTTTTTTTTTTTCTTTATTTCCATATTTGGCTATACAATTGTATGTTAAACTGCTGGCCGGTGTGTGTGTGTGGGGGGGGGGGGTCGGCAGGTACTCACACACACGTCAGCGAGTAGTTAAACGTGACATGTGAAACGGATATGTGCAGAAATATAGCTGTGACATGTCAAACGAATATAGAGAGAAACATATTCCATCTGAAATATGTCCTTGTTAGCAATACAAAACATATAAGGAATTCAGACGACCCTCCAACCACACACACACATACGCACAGCACGCACAATTTAATTACATAATTAGATATTTATATATATAACAACTACAAAGATATTACCAGCCGCAGTCATGCCGTAAGTAGATATATATAAAAGCCTACATTGACTTATCCCAACAGCAAACCATTTCTCATTGGGCTGGTCAGCGATTGATTGATTAATACACTACCGTGTACAACTCCCAGTGCGACACATGTTAACGTTATTAGAAGTAAACAGAACGATAACAACAATTCATGGATGTAAAGAAAGTCTCTGAGGCTACTTTACTTTTATCAATTTTTATTTATCTTTTTTTTTATATCGGCATCTGGAAATATTTTCTCGTATAACTGAAAACATTTTTATTAGTTAGTGTTTTTTTAATATAGGAGGCGTGGTCATTTTAATCTCGGTGTGATTTATTATTCTTAAACATTTGTATTACATTTCTGTGGACCTTAAACTTGTAGAAGCATTTTCTTTATTTGCGGTCGGCAAACGGCAATTTTTTGGATGGCTTGATGACCATTTTCGATAAAAACCTTGCAAACGAAAAATGTTAAAGGAATGATCCCCCCCCCCCACCCTAAAATCCCGTTAACTTGTGTTCACTTTGAGAACCGCTCCACGAGGCCTTCCGTATGTTGTTAATAATACAATAGTACAAATAGTTCCCAGCCTAGACGTTTGTTCACCCTACGCCTCCCCCAGCAGTTTCAAGGAACATCCGCACCTAGTTCAAGTCCTTGTGTGTTATGCAGGCAACATTTCAAATTGTAATAGAGGACACAGGTATTTTGGTCAAAATGTACGTATGGAAACAACCAAATAATACAACAAAGTGAATGTGTGTGTATATATATATATATATATATATATAAATATATATATATATATATATATATACAGTCGATTCCGCTTAATTGGGACACATCGGGACCGAGGCTTTTTGTCCCAATTAAACATACAAATTTACTATTGGCTTCTTGGTTTGGTTTCTTTGAGATTTGTCCCAAATAAGCGGCTGTCCCAATTAAACGGTGTCCCAATTAAGCGGAATCCACTGTATATATCATATAGGCTAAATAGTGGGGGTGAGTGAAGGGGAGAGATTAGTGAGAGCAATGAAAAGGAAAAAAAAACACACACAAGATTCCAGTTGAATTAAACTCAAGTATGTAACAACATATCAAATAAAGATAAGCTGATTATTTTTCTCCGCCCTGCCCCCCCCCTTTTTTTTTTAAAACTAAAAAAATAGTTTCAAGTGGGAAAGCAATAAATTCTGCACTTAATTCCTAGCAGAAAATCGAAGAATTCCACACACAATGTATAATATATATTATACACAAGGCGGAACCTCTGTTTAAAAAGGATATCTCCAATAACAACTTTCAGAATAAGCCCGTTTGTGTCATGTTCTAATGGTGTAGCAAAGAAATATTGATGGCGGAATTCGGAAAAGGTCAGTTAAAATTGACGATGCGCATTCTATATAGTTTGTATCGCGTGAAGAACACTGATGTGAGCAGTAGGTTTGGTGGGAGACGCGCCCATGGGTGGCGGGGACACACACACACACACAAAAGTGTGTCCCTACATTTAAACTAAATAAATTGTACTGTCATGGGCCAGGGAGTAGTTGGCTTCCGTCCCGTCGGTTTTAAACATTTGTAAATACAACCGCTGAACAACGAGTCCAGTTAAATCATAAACTAAGCAATATATATATATATATAAAAGTAAAGTTCCCTTAAGCCCCTAAGGACTCATTGGGGCAGATGAAATGTAGAATTCACCTGTTTCAGTAACCTAGGAATGTATAGGGATTGTGTGGTTGGCACAACGCCCAGCCGCCTTTACTTCCCCAACTTTTAGTCAGGTACCCCATTTAAAGCTGGACGGACTTGTGGGACTTACACCAGAACCTTGAAAAAAAATCCGAGGACCCCCCTCCCCCCTCCGATCGACAGTCGAGCGCTCTACACAGCACGATCACCCACCCTTTCAAACAATATGTAACACCACCGTTTCCCACTGTGTCCCCCCCCCCCATTTTGAGTGAAGTCAATAAAAACAATGACAACTCTACCTCTTTAACCAAACGATTTGGTATTTCCGATCAACGTTTAGCACTGTACGACTCAAAGTGAAGTAGACACACAATACAGAGTAAACGCCATCAGATGAATACACTCCGTAAAGTACATACTTGTAAACACGGGCCATGCTGTCGGGCTGTGATCTCCACATGAAAGACACCAAAACGCTCGGTGCAACGCATATCATTTTCAAAGCTCTGCCGCAGAGGCTAGATCCTGTTCTTCTAGTCCAGGCATGGGAAGTAAAAGAAGTTAAGCTGAGGGGGCAAACGTTGCGAGGAAGAAATACTTAATTTAGACCCCCCCCCCCCCCAGACTACACGAGCTGTTCAAGAAGGAATTCAGTGATGAAGAGTGTGGGATGAACAAGAGTGGGGAGGGGGAGATAAAAATGGTAACATGTTAACCTAACAGCAAAGTACTGGATGCTTTCACCTGTGGCAAGAGTGGTCCGACGTTTTGAATCGCGGCCAGAAAGGCCGGCGGTCCCTAGAGATAATGACTGGAGTTTGTATATGAACGCGGGCCGGAATAAATAGCCAGACGTGGCCCGTGGGCCGTAGTTTGCCCATGTTTGACCCATCGTGGTGACGGCTAGTAATTATGGGCGATGAATAAAAGGTAAAGTAAACAAATACTAATTTTCACCAAACAGGAGATAAGGTTTATCGACGCTAGTTAATCGTGCATTTATTTAGGAGATTAACCCACATTTCTTGAGCCTGTTTACCGGAACGCAGTTTCAATAATGTAGCACAGCCTGCAGCGACAAAGACGTGTATCAATGATGAACAAAAAAAAACGCATTACGATGAACAATGCATTTTGTTGTTATGTTAGCTTAGAAGCGTGCCAACTCATAATCATGAAAAAATAACTGCATTCTCCCCACTGTTACTCTCTCTTTCGTTTCTCTCACTTCTAAACATCAACACAAATCACCATCAAAACAACATTCAGACGTGATGATATGCCATAATTCCGACTCAGGATGTCTTGGTGGTGGGTGGCTGTTAGGCCCGGCCCCTGGGGGGCACAAAACAGGTCACAAATTCAAAGTAACCCCTCTGATGGCATGTGGTCACCCTTACATAGGGAGCCAAGGGAAATACACTTGTTAAGAGCTCCGAGATTAACCGAACTCCGGATAATCACTATACAGATGTACCAGCGGCAGTTAAAAAGGTTCGACGAACAGAACCTACAATCAGTGGCGCCAAGAGCCAACACGGGTCCCACGGAAGGACATCATTGCGGGCCCCTTAATAAACAAAAAAGTCGTGAAAAAATTGACATGGTCGGGACGGCCGGACCCCCTTACAGATGCGGCCCTCCTGGCAATGACACCCCCCTGCCTGCCCCCCTCTCGGCGTGCCTGCCTACAATCGACCATCGTCGTAGTTTTAAACCACTATACACCTGTGTAATGTTTTCTAATATATTATTCCTTATACATCGGGGGCGGCAACGTCTGAGGTCGATAAGAGCCGGTATCCGGGTTTTTATATCCGCACCATGGTCAGATTATCGAAATTTAATATACAAAAGTAATTAAATATCACAAAAAAAACATCTCTCATTGAAGCCGAAGAGACGCTGGACTTAAATTGGCCGCCCTTGCCATACATCTTTACCCACATACTGAAACACTATAATATTACATAGACATACACCACCGGCATTGAGACAAGACATGTTTTATACACGGTATGAATAGGACAGAAGTAACAATGCATTCATAGGCACAAGATAGAGAAAGGCGCAGAGATGACCGTACAGCCCTAATAGAAACTGTGTGACAGGCGGGAAAGGGGGAAAAAAATGTCTAAATCATGTTCAACTTTAAAAAAAAAACTGGCTAAACCCCGATAAGTCATCTGTCGCCCGTTTTCTGGACGGAATAAACCCAACCTAAAAAAAAATCAGCCACGGTCAGTGCAGAGTACACTGTCTCCCTGAGTGGCACCCGGAAATAACTCAGTCGGGTAATTCCACGTCATCGCGAGGCAAATTATCTGCAACCGAGGCACTGAAGATAGCTCTCCAACTTAATGAATATTTCATGTATATATATATATATAAATCATATTTTCGGTTTAAAACAAATTGCTAGTTGATATCTTCATGGTAAATATGGATACTTTTTCAAGGCCGAGAAAAAACAACATGACTATTAGTTATTCAGGCCATCGGTTTCCTCCGATGCCCATTCAATAAATTACTCCAATATGTAAATGGACCATCCAACGGTGAGGATCACGAATGGGTACAAATGGTGTTTAAACATTTCAGAAGCCTTCTATGTGTTAAATACGTAACCAAACTTACTGGGTTACAGAGACTCATCGTGCATTTCGGGTGCTCTGCATTTAAGCAGTGTGACTGTTTCATTAAAAATAAATAAATAAATATAAATATATATATATAAACATTATTTTTGATTTCTAAATTGTTTCATATATAAACATTTTTTTCGGTTTCGTATTAATTTTTTTTTTTGGCAATTTATGTGAAAAGGTTGCGTTGCCCGGCAACAACAAATGTTTTGTAAACAAGAGTAAACATTAGGGGAGGGTCCCCGGACCAGGTAAAGTCTCTTACAAAATGAGCGCATGAGATTGTAATACAAGTGTCATTAGCTAATGCATAAATGAACTAAGTTTTAATACGTTCAATAATTTTTGTCATAAAAAAAAAGATGTGCATGTATTTCTGTTTCCCTTCTCCCTCGCCTATCTATTGATCAACCTGCACACAGTGACAAGATCAACCTGCACACAGTGACAAGGTAATACCGTACCTACAGTTCTACCTGGAGTCTACGTAAAACAATACACAAGAATACCAACAATCATTCAGCCTGACTGAAAAAGACCAACACAAAAACATGGGGAGGTCAAAAAAAAAATGCACGCAGTTCATGCTCAGGGGAAATAAGTCTAAAAACGAACTAAATTTTTGTTGTTTTCAACCAGACCCAGAACAATGCCATTAGTGACGGCCCTATGAAAGCATTAACTTACAAAGACAGATTGTACACACGAACTTTAAAAAAATAAATAAATAGATAAACAACATCACGCGAAGAGAGAAATACGTCAACATCAGACTCAAGTTATGTAGATTGGCGTTAGTCAAGAGAACAACATCAGACTCAAGTTATGTAGCTTAGAGTTTGGGTTCCGTCTCGACTGAGTGATTACAAAACAGATGTTTCTTAAATGATAAACATATTCAACAGGGAAAGGGGGGTGGGATGTGGGGAAACATACGCAGTTCATAGTTGGTTGTGATGGTTTGACTGACACCCCCCCCCCCCCAAACCAGTTGGTTTCGTTTTGTTTTGTTTTTTTGTTACAAGTAGCGGGCGTCAGAGTCAAGGTCATACAAATTGTGCGTGAGCGAACGTACCAACCTAACTCTTCACAAACAGTGAAATATGAAAAGGTTGTTTTATAAAGCGCGGGAAATGGGGGGGGGGGGGGGTTGGTAAATAGAACACCAATAATGCTGGGACTGAAATGTGTCGCCGAACACATCAAAACATGTCGTCCGCTTTGTCTACGATCGGCCATCTCTATATCAGATTTTTTTGTTAATATCCAATCGACGTGAAGATAACTGGTAGTAGTAATTAACTAAAGAGTTTTTACTCCGGGAAACAAGTGAGAAACACTGCTTAACAATTTAAAAAAAAAAAAAATCAAACAAACAAAATGACCCAAACTTCATTCTCGTAACATCCGAACTTTTTGTCAGAAATAATGTTAAGAATGTGCAAACTAATCAAAACACATAAGTGAAACAGGTTTTAAATACAAACAAAACAAACAAAAACCCAACCGATATTTGTATCGTATTCCGTACTGACAAACACATAATATCAGAACTATGACAATGACATTTTATTTTGGCAGGTGTAAGAGCATTGTCCAGGTTGTTTACTAAATGCTGTCTTTCATAAAAATGTTTTTTTTAAATCTTTTCTTTCTAGCTAATCGATAAACACCGCTGAAACGGAGGATGGTCCCTTTTACAAGATTTGACCAGACCCACCGGTGGGTCGCGACGAAAAGAAAATTAATAATTTAAATAATCGAGAATCAATAAAATGCATAATTTCATATCTATTTCTAAATGTTGTACAACTGAAAGTGTGTCAGTCTGCAGAGTAAAGTGAATAATCTAGATATGAAATGAATGACGTTCTTATTCAATCTTTTAAATGTGGTTTTTTTAGTTAGCAGCTGGGTAGCGAAAACGAAATCAAGTGGTAATAATTGTGGGTCGCAAAGTGTGAGAATTTGAGCACCACTGGGATCTGCGCTATGTTAGAAGTATTCACAAACCGACTACAACCATCCACACTATGTATACATGCTTCATTCTCTGCTAGCTGCTATCTTTCAGCTTGATACTTCTGAACTTAATATAATAATGAACTTCTTAAGCCACACACACATGCAAATATATTTATATCACTGCAGCCTAAAAAAAATTCAGTCTATGTCTGAAGCTCACAGGACAAGATTAAATGGTAGATTAAACCAAGGAAATAGCCGATGAAACAAGATAATCGATTTTTGTCTCTACAGAGCATCTGTGAATGTGGGGGGAAGTAACTCGCCTGAAGTATTCATTTGACGAACTCGGGAGTTATTTATAACATTTTATTCCCACTATCGTGACGTGCTCCCAATAACTAATGACCATTTCGAATAGTAAAAAAGAAAACTGCAATGGCTACTGGTAGTCGCCGTGGAACAGACCGAGTAATGTTGTCAATAACGGCCAATCGATACCGACGGTCGCTGTCCAGCCCCTGACCAATGTGGAAGGGTGCTAACTCTTCTTCTTCATTGCATTAAGTGTGGGTCGGTGTGGTGGGGGGTAACTGGCAGCCCCTACACGATAGGTCACGGCGAAGACGTTGATCACATGGTCATCACACACACATACACACAAAACATAACGGTCGCGGAAGCGCTAACCCAATGTTTACACCAGACATGGGGCCAATAACAGCCTGTCTGATCTGGCCCGCGTTCCACTTATACGTAATGAGGTTTAAGTTTTGGCTGATTGGGACAGCCGCGTCTGAACAGAGTCATCAAACGCCCAGCTGTCCAGCTAGAAAGCTGGGCACACAGCGATCGTCAACGCCCTCCTGTCTTAGAGTCATAATCCCAGAAGATAACACGCCACATTCTCGATACACAGTAGACCACCGAAGATTAAGTTTGATTATTATCAAAACATTATTTAAAAAACAAATTAAATCAATATATTTGAACTTTGTACCTCCTGCCAAAATTGAATATACAATTATGGCCCGCGATTCAAAAAGTGTGCCCACCCTTAATTGATTTCCGTTTTTATGATCTAGTGTGTGGGTGGAGGGGGATAGAGAGAAAGATCTTATGTCACAGCAACATCAATCGCCTGTGCCGGTTAAGCACTGCGTCACGCATGAGGCAAGAAAACCACTAATCTAGTCTACAAATGCAACTTACGACATTTTACGGCTCTATGACGCATGTCATGACAAAAATATAATGAACTATATATATATATATATATATATATATATATATATATATATATATATATATATATATATATATATATATAAAACTCTTCAAAAACTGTACCAGTCAGAATACTATTATTATCAACACCCGTTATTGTAAGTACTTGAGTCGATTTTAGGTACTATTACATTTTCCTGCCCTTATTCACGCGCATCATTCAAGAACAAAACGCGTAAAGGGGGGGGGGGGAGCCCACCAAATGGAATTACTTTACAGTGGAGAAATCGTTCATAAAAGATCCATTAGTGTGGTGGCATCGGCAGCGTGAGGCAAAAAAAAAACAAACACGTTAACTGTGGGGCAGACAGGCCCGGTGAGGGGAAATGGGTAGCGGGCAGGGCAGCTAATGCAGATATGTGGTCACATCTTCATTGAAGAGAAACTTGAAAGGATATCGTTTGTGGAATCTAGGACATGAAAGGACCCACAGCCCTATACCACACACCGGTTGTGCGCTTACACCCAGCTCGATGACAGCTGAAAGATATATAGGCTAGATAATATAAGTAGATAATTTCCGTCTCTCTCGCGCGCGCGTTTGTGTGTGCTGCAGATCGAAAGTAAGAATACTGTTTCCTGTTTAAATATTAAATGAACTCTTTCCTGCGTCTCGAGTCGGTATGTGTTTAAAAAATAATAATTTCAAAACAAAAAACATATAAAAGACCCATGTAATTATCATTGACCTATTCGTGCTAACCTGGAAGTTGAAGTATGGTATGGAATATATCTCAAGGCATAAGATTTTGCAGGGCTCAGCAAGTGTAAACATAACACATGTAACAATATTAACTTATTAGTATTTATTGTATGAGGTCGTTATGGGGTTGCAAGGTGCTTATAATAACAGCTAGGTAGCCCTTTAATGGCATAAAGCCAACCCCAACCCCACTTTACCTAATCACCAAGCAGGGGTCTGCAATAAGTTAAGCCTGAGAATGGAACCCGTAACATTCTCAATACACATCGGACGTTGCAACGCATCACAGTAAACAGCAGTCAACACCAGTACAACGAACAACAAAATAACCAGGGGTAAGTACGGCGCTATGTGAACATATCATACCAGCATAGAACGCGTACAATCATGTATAGGTCAATAGCAGCAATCATTGTGTACACACGGTACTCAATCTAGTTATTCGAGTCAATCATATATGCCTGACACCCCATCCCCACCCAAATAAAAAACAAAACAACCCAACAACATTTATTCCTGGCTCTAAGTAAGCAGATGAACATTACATAACAATTATGTTCATTCAACATCAAAACAACGAGTCTTCCCTCCCCCCTCCCCCGCCTTCAATGTCCAGATTCCAGTTATTGTTTTTATTTGTTTGCTCTGATTCTGTAGGCGTGTCTTTAACTACAAACTACGTCAATGTCCCCCCTCAGATCAAACATGAACAAATAACAAATAAACAAACAAACAAATTTATTATTAAAGCCCCTGTGTGTGTGTGTGTGTGTGTGTACGCGTGTTGCCCTGTATAATTAAAGAGTCAATATCAAAACAGTTTTGATTGGATGCTTGTCCCAGAAGACACGAACCACCGACGAAACAACCAGAATATGAAAATATAATTATTATTAATGAAAGAGACTCTTACACAAAGAGCGAGCTAACAGTCACCAGCACAGCCGCAGAGTGTGTTGCTAGGAGTGTGTGAAAGCACCGACCCCAGTCCACTTCACTTCAACTTAAAGTCAGGTACCCATTTGAATCGGGGTGGACTTGGGGGACTTTTAACCAAATTTAACCAGGACAAGGGGAAAAAAAATCCCTTGGCTCTCACCGAGAATCGAACCAGGTACTTTCAAGTCGACAATCGAACGCATTACAGCCACCTCGGCCACCTGTCCCTCACACAGCCGATTATCTATCCACATAATTTATGAGCATTTCACTTTTATCTGTATGTCTATTACTGTTTGCAGTCGATTAAGGGAAAGAAACACCGCTGAGCGCTTCGGTTTTACAACGAACGTGAAAACACAACAGACCAAGCCCAATAGATAAAGCACAACTAGAGGTACCTGTGGGATTATTACTGTTGCAATCTCATAATTTACGTTGATGATACGTTGTAAAAGGCCGGTGGTGGTGTCGATAGGCTGGTGAGTCATACAGTCAACAGGGTCATGGGTTCGGACCCTTCGATCGACGTTAATGAACGCCGTTGCCAGGCAACAGCCTGGAGGGAGAAACGAACTCTTTTATGTCATCCTCTCCCATTACATTCACGGTATGGCGGCTGGTGTAGAACGGGCACTAAGTTGTTACTATGCCCCGTGGACCCTCTAATGACTTGTGTGGGGGATGGCAGGGGCTCACAACAGGGGCTCACAACAGGGGCCCACTCAAACGTTTTAGCGAGAAGTCTACTACGATGTTAGCAACGTGTGGGGACATCCACATATTACGTAGCACTTTTGTTACCAACGTGTGGCAGACATCCACATATCACGTAACCAGGGCCGGCCTTAGCACTAGGCATACTGGGCATTTGCCCAGGGCCGCCAAATTCAAAGGGGCCGCCAATTTTGTAAAAATTATTGAAAAAATTTAAAAGATCACAAATTATTTACAATGTTTTAAAAATTTAAAAACACGATTTTTATTTTATTTTCGTTCAATAGCTTGCGCAAACTAACGATTACAATAATATCATTGTTATTAAACCTTTTGGAAGTCCTCTTTTCACAAGCTAATGTTTTTTAAAAGCACAACACTGATAATTTGCTTTTAATCTTTTTAAAACTAAAAATTTCAGCCATGAAGGGTACTAAATCGGATTCTGGAGCACAAAAATGAAAACGAAAAAAAGTCGAAATGGAACTATTGAAATCACAAGAGGGTGCTATTTATAAACACTTGAAGATGAAGGATAAAAATACAGACGTTGTTCTAGAGTCCTCCTCCGAGTTACTTTGTGAAGCGTCCGAAGTCGAAGACAATGAGCAAGAACATATAGCTATAGCATATCATGACGTATTGAAAAAAGATAGCATTGCCGACAAAACAGAAGAAACAACATCGGAAAAACGAAAAGATCAAAATCAAACAGAAATAGACGTAAAAGATGTATCCAAAAAAATAATGGTCTCAGAGCTTGAGATAACGAATCCAGACAACGCAGTCGACTGGACTGACATTAGTTGTTGGCCATCATCTCTCAACAATCAGCAGCGTGTTTTTGTTGTTAAGCGGGGTCCAATACATATTGAAAATTTTAATTTTCCAGAAACAGATGGGAGACGATTTTTAACAGCATACTACAAAAGGAAACTCTGCAATCAGGAACCACTTGACAGACGTTGGCTAGTTTACTAACGCTTCTAACTCATTTTCCTCTGACGGTTATAATAACTGGAAAAATTTTCTTGCAGTTGTCAGCCTTCATGAAACATCATGTAACTACATCACCGCGCAGATAAAATGGATCGAAATGGAGAATATATTGAATTTAAATATAACGATTGATGAAGAAACTATTAGATTAATGAATGCAGAAAAAATGCATTGGCGTGGTGTACTTGAAAGGCTGTTAGCTATTATCCAATATTTGGCTACAAATAATTTTGCATTTCGAGGAACAAATGAAAATTTGAACTGTGCTAACAATGGAAATTTTTTGGGATTGGTAGAGCCGTTAGCTAAATTTGATCCCGTTTTGCAAGAACATCTTCGCAGAATAAACAATAATGAAATTCATGATCACTATTTAGGTAAAACCATGCAAAATTAATTTCTGCATTTGATCAGCCAGAGAATTTTTAAGAAAATTGTAGCCAGCATTATTGACTCAAAGTATTATTCTGTCATGCTAGATTGTACACCGGATATTAGCCACCAAGAGCAAATGACATTAATCATTAAGTATGTTGAAATAAACGAACAAACTGCGAATATTGTGGAGCGATTTGTAGGTTTTATACCAACCGAAAAAAGCACTGGAATCGGACTTGTTAATGCATTTTTACAAAAACTTGATGAACTGGGTTTGTCAATCGCAAACTGCCGTGGACAAGGATACGATAATGGCGCAAACATGCGGGGTTGTAATAAAGGGGTTCAATCCAGAATTTTGCAAATAAACAAACGAGCATTGTTTGTGCCATGCGGTTGTCACAGTTTGAACTTGCTTCTTGGAGATATGGCTAAATCCTCTGTAGTTGCTAAATATTTTTTGGTATTGATCAGCAAATTTATGTTTTATTTTCTGCATCAGTTCAAAGATGGCAAGTCCTAAAAAAACAGTGAAAAATCTTACAGTGAAACCATTGTCCGACACTAGATGGGATTGTAAAGTGAGCAGTGTAAAAGCCATTCGCTATCAAATTGGTGATATATATATGACGCATTGGTTGAGGTCTCAGAAAAGCTAATGATCCAAAATGCAGAACAGAATCTAATTCTCTACCAAAAGAATTAAAAAACTTCACGTTCCTTGTAACATTGTCAGTTTGGTATGAAATGCTAAATAAAATAAATTTGCTAAGTAAGACGATGCGGCGTGATAACATAGAATTGGATTTAAATTTTGAGCTACTACAAAAGTTGCGTGAGTTTCTTATTTCGTTTAAAGAAAATGGCTTCCAGGCATCGGAAATTGCAGCAAAGACATTAGCAGAAGAGCTGGAAATGAGTGATGACGAATTGGGTTTTTCAGCAATTGTTACTTCTTTGAGACGAAAAAGAGTTAAAAAACAGTTTTTATATGAATCTGCTGAAGATGAATCAGTGTAAGATCCAAGAGAAAACTATCGGATAGGTTTCTTCAACGTGTTGATGGATCAAGCTATAATGTCTTTTAATGAACGATTTGAACATTTAACCCAGTTTAACAATAATTTTGGATTCCTCTTTAAAATTTCAGACTTGAAAAATCGTGACGACGCAATGCTAAAAAAACAATGCAAAAACTTACATGAAGTATTCTGCCTCTGTGCATTTACCAATCACGGAAATCGATAGTGACATCGAGAAACTCAATTTATTTACTGAACTAAAAACGTTAGTTTTGCCATACCTGAAGGTACATCTCCACATGACGTGTTTAAGTATATTAATGCACACCGATTAAATGAGGTATTTCCAAATGTTACAAATGCTTTAAGCATTTGTTAACAATACCTGTTACTGTTGCATCAGCAGGACGCAGTTTTTCAAAATTAAAGCTAATTAAAACTTATTTGCGCTCCACAATGACGCAAGATAGGCTGGTAGACATTGCCCTGATTTCCATTGAGAATGATATAACATCATCGTTGGATTATGCAAGTTTGTTTAATTGACGAATTTGCAAGCATTAAGTGTAGAAAAATTGTCCTGTAAATAAACCTAACTATTAAATTTCATAATTCTGAACACTATATTCTTTCGTCTATTAATTAATTATTATTAATAAAAAATTGTTTACTATTGTCACTATCTAGTCCAACTTTGCTGTTCATGATTACTATATAAAATTAATATGAAGAGGGGCCGCCATTTTTACTTTTGCCTAGGGCCGCCAAATATCTAAGGCCGGCTCTGCACGTAACACTTTTGTTACCAACGTGTGGCAGACACCCACATATCACGTAACACTTTTGTTACCAACGTGTGGCAGACATCCACATATCACGTAACACTTTTGTTACCAAAGTGTGGCAGACATCCACATATCACGTAACACTTTTTCCCTTGAATTTAAGGCCCTCCTCGTGTAACGTGTGTTTTTTTTTTTACCATTCTTTTTCATTGCGTGTCCCCCCCCCCCCCAAGACGTCTGTGTTGTAAGTGGACTGTCCTTTACAGGCACAGAAAAACGGTTGTTGCATGACATTCATTACATTTGGAGTGCAGACGTTTATTGCGCTACTTAATTTCATCGCCCGGGTACTTTGCCTGCTGCTATTTAAGCATTTAAGAAAACACCATCTCCCCCCCACCCCACCCCCACACACACACACTCACCTCCGAAATTGATGTACGGGAAAGTGACATTAGATTCATAGATGGATGTTAAAATGTTCATCTTTAAACCCGTCCGTGAGTGTCCGATTCGTCGTCATTACCCGTCTGTGCATGTCTGTATTGTTTTTGAATTCATCCGACCCGACGTGTATTTGTGCCAGATATATTTAAACAAAGCAAGAACATATCTGGCTCACCGGGTTGATCTAATCGAGACTTGTATTTCACTCGGGATCAATGAGAATACATCAAACGGCGACCGGTGATTACAGACGTAATGAACACACAACAAAACATGGCCTAGCGGGAACGGCGGGGGATTGGGGGGGGGGGGCGCACAGCAGTAACCTGTAGCTAGTGAGTGGTGGTGGTGGTAAGGTTTGGGTAACGAGGCTCAAAACTAATTCCATGACGTACGTCACACATACACACACACATGCACAGAGAGAGAGAGAGAGAGAGAGAGAGAGAGAGAGATCTAGAGCCGGACAGCCCACAGAGGGCGGCCATATAACGAGACGGCTTCATTTCGTCATCTAATTACTTCCCTTCATCCACGATATGCTGAAGCTAAGTCTCGGAAGATAATCATGAAACCAAAAAGCACACTTCATCAAAGGGTTTTTAAAAGGAAGGGAGGGGAGAGGGGGCGGGGAGGTGAAGAGAAAAAAAAGATAAGGAGAATCACTTTATAAAACTAATTAAAACTTTTTTTTTTATTTCCATGGGCTAAAACAACGACCGGTAAAGTGAACGAGTCCTTAAACTCTTATAGAACGTAGTGAAGTTTAAACATTGATTTTTTTTTTTACGATTTGATCATATCACTGGCCTCTGATTATTAAATGTGTATATAATTTAGTGTAATATATGGTGTGTACCTGTGACTGGGCGATTCATCGGAATAGAAATATCGGAACTTATTGACGGTATCGTAAACACCATAAAAATATATATAGGATCTTTTTTTTAAATCGGAGTCTGAATAATTTTCACCCAATATTTACGATTTCTCACCCCATTCATTAGACCAAATCTAACATATATAATGCGATATATATATATATATATATATATATATATATATATATATATATATATATATATATATATATATATCGGAATCTCTAATCGAATCAAAAGTGAAGACAAGAATCGGCTACTGTTTCGGTTGTAGTGGGAAAATGTTGGCATCGTCCTCATCACAAATCTTATATAAATAATAGCGATTTGGGTTCTGCGTTAAATCGAAAGTCGAGAATTAATACAACAGTAGCCCCGTTTAAAATACTATCATGAAAAAAATCGGATCTGCCCGAATTAAAAAAATAACCTAGCCTACCGATCAAACCTAAGGGAAAATAACTCTATGCATAGGTTTTGCAGGGTACAGCTAGTTAAATAATAATAATAATAGCTGAATAACTGTGACCGAAAATGAACCACCTTACCTTCTCCTTGATGTAGGTATCCGTCACAGTTGGGGGAATCGATCACCCCCCCCCAGCCTATGCCTCTACTCCTACCCCTACGCACGCGCACACACACACACTGGGAGATGACGGTCTGACAGTGGTCAGATGAGCGGCGTAGTGCGAGCACTGGTTGACGGCTCCGTATTGCCCAATGCTTGTACGGGCTGCAAAGAGCACTCGAACGACCGCTCGGCCGGAGGGCGTGAAGGTTGGAAATATGGCGCAGGTTCAAAACACAAGAAACGAACAAGCGACGACGGGTCGAGCGTGAAGTCGCTTCAACAAGGCTAGGGGCACAGTGGCTGGTTCAACGTTCAGTTGCGTGTGAACCAAATGAAGGGGAACAAACGGTTGCCGCTTTTTTAATTTTATTTTGTTAATCGAAGGTGTCGATAGTGTTCGCTAAACTGAAGCAAGCGTGCCTAGTGTGCTCATTTATTTTTTTTTTACAATAGGGAGTCTTCCAATGAGACTCAATAGGTATATCTCGTTGCTATTACGGATAACTCTGTTGAAAAGGGGAATTAAAAATATTCGGATGTTATTATTTATGGGTCGAATTGATGATTCATCCAAACACAGCCATATACAAGCAGTGGCACCGAGAGCCAACGCGGGCCCCAGGGCAGGACATCATTGCGGGCCCCTTAATAAACAATGAGTCGTGAAAAAATTGACATGGTCGGGGCTGCCGGGCCCCCTTTATGCCCCTACAGATGCGGGCCCCCTGGCAATGACCCCCCCTGCTCCCCCTCTCGGCGGCCCTGCATACAAGCATAGCTCGATATGCTTAGGGATAAATAATATATATATATATATATATGATTGTTTATATAAAGTAAGACATAATTGTATTTAGCGTACGCACATGCCAGATTTTTTCGGTTTACGGGTCCATCTGGAGTTACGCGCGAGGTCGACTGCGCAAAGACCATTCGCTTCGACAGTCAATAGTTGAAGCGGAAACTGGTGACGGGACACGATATATAGTCTGTTCTTAATAGTGTCTACGCCAGGGGTGGGCAAAACTTTTTGAGTCGCGGGCCACATTAGGTTTGTAAACTTGACCGGCGGGCCGGACGAAGAGCGGATGGGTGGAGTGTTGAGATTAACCAACATAGATTAAATGTAAACGTCTTAAAATAAAAGGCCGACGACTTGCTTCACTATGAGACGAGTCCGGCGGGCCTCATTTGGCCCGCGGGCACGTAGTTTGTCCATGACTGGTCCACACACCGTGTTTGCAGTTAATTGCACCACCGATGTGCGCGCTGCACGACAATCACACCCCGACGGGTCGATCCCTTGAATGTGCCCGGCCACCATTAGGCGATCGATAACCGCGGGAAATAGCTACGTGCTCGAAAGTACCAAGTGGCACGAATGACCATTACCCCCCCCTCAGGTTTGGGCCGGCAGCGTCACACACACACACATACACACAAGGACAGCTGGACACGTCACGACACTGTCACAGTATCTCGGAAACCGGCGGACGGAACAGGCGGAGACTTCCTGTCTGGGGCGATGTGAAGACAGAAGACCTGGCTACCGTTATAGTGGCGGTCAACACTAAACGCTTTAAGTAGACCTATGGCTACTGGTGTAGTGGACCACACTGCACCGGTATAGACTTCCCGGCTGAACGGTTTTGAAAAACTGAAGACTTGGCTGCCGTTAATAGCAACGATCAACACTGTACGATTTAAGAAGATCTATGCCTACTGGTGTAGTGTGCCAGTTAATACTCTATGTAGAGCGTAGAAAGTGGAGAAAAGATCTCTAGTAGATAATATAGACGTGGGTTTGTGATAGAGAAAGTGGTGTAAGATTGGCGCGCGTAATTTACGCGTAAATTACGCGTAAGTTACGCCAAAATTACGCGTACCATTAATGCCCAATTACTTGAAAATGTATGTTCCTTTTGTTGCTCATGCTCACTGATTGCTAGTAGGTGTATTTTTAATAATGTTTTCAAATGTTTTTACTTGTAATTTACCGGTCATACTAATTTGCCCGTCGTCCACGTATTTCGTCGTGTACTGACTGCATCAGCGGCGGCCATCTTTGGCTGAGTAATACCGTCTAATACTGTCGACGCGGGTCGGATGCAATGCGCCGCGAAATACGGCCACCGCGGGTGCCGAACTCAGCACGATCGACGCTGGTGCAATACGCAGCGTAATACGGCCGACGCGATCGACGGAAGCACTATACACAGTAAAATGTTTTCTATACGTTTCATGACATTTGGAACATATATAGATAACGTTTAAAAATGATTATTTTTTTTTTTATTTTTGGGTTTTATAACCTACCCGTTTGGCTTGCGGCCGCTTGCCATACAGCTCATGGCGGCATTGTGTACTTAATCGAAAATTTTTATGATTTTGTCTTTGGCTTCCTTATTGAAAATATTTATTTATTATGTTTACTGAAACGATATAAACAAACAAAGTACTGTGCGGTTTACGCTGTTTTACCAAACGAATACTTCCGATTTATGCTTGTGGCCGGATGTAGATGGTACTCCTAATCACTGTAATTAATTAATCGCCACTGTTAACACAACGAAATGCGACAGAAACAATTAAAAATGGCCGTCAAATATGCATTTTTTAAATTACCGTAATTTACGCGTAATTTTCCAAAATTACGTTACCGTAAATTACGCGTAATTTACGGTAACTTACGCGTAACGTTACGCGACTTCGAACCCTAGGTGTAATTAGCCTAACTGTAATCTCCCCTATAACTCCACTATTTATCTGCAATTCTCTGAAACAAACGCAGGAACATAAGCTAACCAGATAACCCCTACACCCACATAATCCTTTCATTACAGGTACACAATGCCAAACCTAGGGGTTTGGGGGCCCCCAGGGTGGTTGACCTCTTTGGGGGCCCCTGCAATTAGACATTCGACACCATGTACTTAATATTTAATGTAAATAAAATATTTTTGGGGCCCCCTCTCAAGCTGCGGCCAGGGGGGACTTTCAAATTCGGACCCCGCCTCCCCCACCCTAGGTACGCCTCTGCAGGTACATACATAAGCTGATAACCAATCATCGATAGAAACCCCGCTGGTGAAAGTATTCAGCTTTTAAATTCATTTTTAGTCACACAAAAAGAAGGTCGCCCCCCCCCCCCATCTCTGCCATGACAGTACTAATGATCCTAAATGAAAACACTCCTAACACCCGTTTCAGAACATAAAGTGGTGCTACATCCCTCGTGAAGTACAGGTTGTCATAATAGAATGTACAAAGTATATTTAGAAACTGTTGAAAGTTTCAAAAAAATACGCTGTTCCATTGATACTCACCAGAGCAGAGTAGGCGACCGCCTAAGACCCGGACTGCTTAAGCCCCCCCCCCACTCCCCTCCCTTTTCAATTACTGATTCCAATTCAATTTGACGCTAAGTGGGCCCTGACGAATAATTTTGCTTTAGTCATCCCCCCTCCCCCTAAACTTTCCTGATAGTCTCTGCCTAGGGTACCTCCGAAAAGAAAAGAACGGATGTGTGAACATCGCCAAGAGTGTCACATTAAGTACTGTGTGCTCTACAGAGAGAGAGAGAGAGAGAGAGAGAGAGCACGTACCCACCCCTTTACCGCTGTGTTGCCTGGACTTTAAAGTTATCATGTTTTGATAAAGCGCTGATATTTGGCGCTCTGTTTTTTTATGCGCATTACCACTTTGAAGAGTCGTGATACATCAGATTCCTCCGCCTGTATTTGTCGCATCGCTTTACGCATTTCCGCAGTGACTTTTCTTCCCGTATAGACATTTAAATGGATTAAAATCAATGAAAGTATAATTAATTATTGCCGTGGACCGAGAACATGTTTGCGAAATTTCAAGAAAATTTCTCACTAATAAGTGCCTCAAAAAATTAAAATTACAAAATTTTCCCCCATATAAACAGAAGTTTCGAAGGGAGAAAACAGTAAGAAAACAAACCCTCAAAAATTACAAAAAACTCTTTTCACATTCAAATTTTAAACTTAATTTTTATGTTTTAATTTTACGTACTTTCCAATACACTATTACTACACGCACATCTACCATGCTAACTTTTTTTTTGATTGACGTTTGTACGGCCAATGTTTAATCTGCCAACTACGAAACACTAGCGCGTACAAAAAAAAAAACCAAACAAACAGAAACAGTGAGTTTGTATGCCCGCGCCAGTCCCAGCATTTTCGGAGGGCGTGATAATGATAGAATCAATACACCAGCTGATTGCTCGATTCTGTTAGAAACCATTCAGTCGGCTAAATATATACTTGCGCGCCGCCTAAATCGATTTGCTCAGTCGTGAAATCTACAAGTACTGTTGTCGTTTTGTTTGATCATTTCACCGCGACGTCAAAACACGGCGACACACGCTGGATTGGGGAAAAGGGGGGGGGGGAGAGGGTGTACAACGGTGTCGGGCCGCTACCTGTGTTTGCCCACCTGGTTGATACTTCACAACAAGCTGACAGAGAGAGAGAGAGAGAGAGAGAGAGAGAGAGAGGAGAGAGAGAGAAATAGAAAGAGAGAGAAAAGAAGAATGAGTCACGGATGAAAGGATGGAAATGCATTTCCTACTGCTAAATGAAAGGGTGGAAATGCATTTCCTACTGCTAATTGAAAGGGTGGAAATGCATTTCCTACTGCTAAATGAAAGGATGGAAATGCATTTCCTACTGCTAATTGAAAGGGTGGAAATGCATTTCCTACTGCTAAATGAAAGGATGGAAATGCATTTCCTACTGCTAATTGAAAGGGTGGAAATGCATTTCCTACTGCTAAATAATTGTTTCAAAAGATTTAATCCATTTTGGTTATAATTTTTTTCAAATATCGTACCAGACTTAAGTTACTTATAGCTTCACTGTATATGAGTTAAGGCTGCTAAAATGCGCGCGTTAAATACTTAATACACCCTATAATATAGAGAGAGAGTCTTGCAGAGACAGGTTCCGACAATTAAATTTCTCTCTGTTAAAAATGTGAGGTAGTTAAAATAATTGCAATTCTCACTTGATGAATACAATAAATGTTTGTGAACTTTTTGTACTTACAGCTTAACATCACAGTGGGATCGTGTGTTTCCCGATCTACGCGTTATAAATAACAAAGATTATCCCTGCTTGAAATAAACATACAAAATGAATGCAGTGTTGTTATGATTAATAAATATGATGGGACGCGTGAGTCATTAAACAATGGTACTATAGCAACTATCATTATGTACGTTACGGGCTTGATGACCAACGATTATAATCGTGTAAGCTTTAAATCCATTGGTGATAAGGCATTTAATTACAATGCAATCATCAGATTATCAATCAATCTATTGTAGAATAAGACAGTGACAAAGAAATTGATTTCCAGTTTGATTTCAGCACAAGGACTCGTATTTGTTTTATAAAATACGTCCTCAGAACAAGGTGTAAGGTCAGGGCCGAACACCCCCCCACACACACACCACCACCACCACCACTACCAGTGAATTTCAGACAGACGCAGAGAGATACGGAAATGGTGTCGAAGATAACGTTCAAGTGCTAATAATAATAACGTAATAGGTGCCATAACCCAGTGCAACACGATACAACTATCAGACAGGTAGGGTTTGAGGCATCTAGCCTTTTTTTGTGTTGTAAGGAATATTAAACCACGGGGCGCAAGTGAACACATGCCAATCACACATAACACACGCGACACACACACACAGCAAACACACCAACATCAAATGACCTACTTTTTGGATACCGGTAAGTTGAGGGTATTCACGTTTCAAACAACGAGTCCACCAAAAAACAATAAGTAATACATCGATGGACAGATAGTGGTAATATCAATGGACGGATACTGGTAGGATCACTGGGCATATACTGGTATGATGAAGGGACATACACAGGTAGGATCAATGGACAGATACCGTAGAATCAATGGACATATACTGATATGATGAAGGGACATAAACAGGTAGGATCAATGGACAGATACCGTAGAATCAATGGACAGATACTGGTAGGATCAATGGACAGATACCGTAGAATCAATGGACAGATACTGGTAGGATCGATGGACAGATACCGTAGAATCAATGGACAGATACTGGTAGGATCGATGGACATAAACTGGTAGGATCAATGGACATAATAATTGAAGGAAATGTCAATGCTACGGCCAACTACAGCAAGTAAGTTAACACATCCGCCATATTAATGTACATCGCTAAGTGTAACTTTTTCATTAAAAAAAAGTCATTTCTATGTCTATGTCTTACTTTTTTTTTTTTATTTTTGAAACAAAGCATACTTAGTTAGACCCAATGATCTAAATTACAAGTTCTGGAATTTTTTTGTAACATCAACAGAATGTTATGGTTTGAACTTCACGGCGTGACTTCGCCATTCAAATGTTTGTTTATAGTGACTAAAGATAAATTATTGTTAAGTAAATAAACAACGTAAATTAAAATAATGTATTATATATTTTTAAAAATTCAATGCTTATTATTTGCGAAAATGTAATATTAGTAGATATAGATATTGATGATTAGAGATAGGTATTGATTAATAGCACTGGTTGCAAGAATTTCCCAGACACTTAAAACAAAGAAATAGGTCTAACCCCAGAGCTTTAAAACGACCAACCTAAAATTGTGTAACATCATTTCATTACGTCACATTACTATCAACGTGATGAATGGGGGAAACACGGTGGAAAGTAAAATGGGCATGGAAGCAGGTTGGCAAACAAACGGAGCTGAGGATAAACTAACGAAGGGGGGGGGGGGTCGGGAGAAACATGGGGAAACGCAAAAGGCCCAAGCAAACAGACATCGTCACTTCCGGTGAGTTCAAGAATAAACTGGCCACAGGCATGTGCTAAGTTTGTTCACTCTTATATATTGGATTCTTCCACACGGAAAGTGGCCAGGCGCGCGCACAGGGGCCCCCAGGCATTTACAATTTTAAAACCTACAGTGAAGACTATTTTGAAAAAAAAAAATAGAGATTAGAAATCTACTATGGAAACATCTACTCTAAATATAATAGCACTACACTTTCCGTTTTCACATATTCACACAGGAAGAAATACGTACTTCCCATTTTAACATCATCTGTGTCACCATTTATGGCAACCACATCTGTGTCACCATTTATGGCAACCACATCTGTGTCACCATTTATGGCAACCACAACTGTGTCACCATTTATGGCAACCACATCTGTGTCACCATTTATGGCAGCCACATCTCTTGTGTCACTATTTATGGCAACCAACCGAGAACGCCGGGCAGCCTTGAGTCACTAGCTTGAAGACCAAACCATTCTGTACCTCACCGCCAGAGAAATCGTTAAATAAACAAACAATGAACAGAAATGTCTGGCCTGAGACTTTCACTAAGGCAAATGGAAAGGGGGGAGGAGGGGGGGGGGGTTGGAATTCAGAACAATACAGCTCCAGAAGTGTGGAACATGGAACAATCAATTCACAGTGTGGTGCCGGATTTGGAAAGTCGGATTTGGCGTTTTGTCAATGGTGCCAACTCAACAATGGCAGTTCAGCCCGGAGACTTTAAGTCTGCGAGTCTTTCAGTCCACCATTATAAATTATGGTGACAAAGAAACGTTCATTGGATACATTCTCCACCTGACTGGGTAGAAATTGAAAAGAATAGACAGGAACAAAAGAAATACAGTGAGGCGGGAAACAAAACTTTTAATAATAAACAAAAAGATACAAAAACATGTTTTTTTTTTTTTTATAACGCAGCAATTGAAAAAGTCAAACTGATCGAATGAGAATCAACAAAACAAAACAAAACCACGCACAGGCTGAATGTCTATTACTAACGCATGCAGCCGAATTTCGTTGACTATTACAGCTTAAAAAGTTCAACAAGGAAACGCTGCGCTGTTCGATAGAGCTAAGTGCATCACCAGACGGGCTGTTAATACCATGTATTATCAAACTTTCACATTAACGATGTCTAGTCTCTGAGATCAAATAAACCGCAACGTCAGTTCCACACACCAGCGCTAAACATCTATTCTTACCGCTCAATATATTTTCACAAAAGAAAATGGAGGAGAAAGAAAAGAAAAAAAAAAAGCGAATTTCACGTAAATCCCGCGTAAATCCCTAAGTTTTACATGTATGACGAGCGCTTCCCCCACTTGGGCTATTCCTTCAAATCCCCTTATTTATTTATAACCGGCAGTTCGTTATTGCTCGTACTCCCCATAGGCTGTTTCGGCTGCGCAGCTACTTGGGGGAAACTGTTTCATCGACCACCGGGGGTTGCGGTCTAAGCATTAGCTTAGCGCTAAATGAGGATACAGGGGATCAGTGGGGGGGGGGGGGGAATAGGAGGGGTTGGTAGGAGGGGTTGGGGGTATCGAAAGGTGGTGGTGTTTGAAGTAAGTCAGCGAGACTTTAAAGGTAAAAAAAATTAAGAAGCAAAACAAATGTTCACATGATTTTAATGTTGAAATGTACACTACAAATTTAAGATGGCGCGGAAAAGTGGTAATAGTATGGGTATATTACGTAGTGTTGAGCGCAGCACTAATAATCGGAAGCGGGAGTGGGGGGGGGGAGAGGTAAGTGTGGCCTCCACACTAATACAAGAGACCCACCATACGGATTGTTATCTGTAACGTACATTCCGCTACCAACTTGTTCGGTGCTTCATCATCATAAAGATTGGCTAAGCAAATAATAAAACGACAACACAACAACAACAACAAAAAAAAATAAAACAGCGTGCATTAAAAACATATCAAAGTCAGATTAATAAATATAAAAATAGAAACTGAGCAGTCGTAAACAATGAACACAATTATCTTGTTCTTACAAACCACTAAGAATGTCACTTGAACATAATGTGGCAGGGATGCCAACTTGGATGATTTACACAGATGGCTTAGAAAATATCTAAATGTGGATGTTAATTATCCAAGTGTATGCATATATATATATATATATATATATATATATATATATATATATATATATATATATGTGTGTGTGTGTGTGTGTGTGTGTGTGTTTTTGTTTTAGGGTTTCAGTAAAATAATAAACTTTGATTCATTGCAATATATTCTCATTTACATCTCGGTACTTTGTATTTTCAGGATAATTATTCTGGAAAAAAAAAGTGGGCAGCCCTGCCATGTAGCAGTTTTCTTAACACAGCAGAGTGATACTTCTTAGCACGCTTTCCGTGATTAGCGGCATCAATCGAGTTCACTTCTCAGATACGTTAACACGCACACACACAAGAAAAAGAGTAGCCAGACACGACAAGGTATGAAAGTTTAATCAGGCCAATTACCTTTCATCTATAGGATGTACATTGAAATTTGAAGCAGGGCTAACATGCTTGCGAAATACAGTCACTCTGTGGTCATTTTTAGTGTAGAAAAAAAAAATAAAAAGCATTATAGACAATGAACAGGCGGCAATTGTACAGACATTCAGACATATAGATAATAAACATATTTTAGTAAGATTGTCGGACGGCCACACAAACACACACACACATACAGACACATATAAAAGAGACAGACGGATTGACAGACATATAAACAGATATATAAAGACAGACTAACATCAAAAAGATATCGATAGCGAATGAGTTTACCAGGTAGATAGATGGCTCGGAGGGACAGATATGGGAGAGATGGGGAAGGTAGGTATTTTTGAGGAAGATGAAACAGTTTGTCTGACTGCGTACAGATGGAAGCAAGTAACTTTCTTTTCTTTAATATCTTTTTTAAGGGTCAGAGTACTTAAAAAAAAAAAGTAGCTGGTGCTGAACAACCTTACCTATTCAGAACACGGAATCCAGCGAGAGCATATGTGCTCACAAACACACAGTGTATGCGTGTGTGTGTGTGGGGGGGTATGTGCGTGCTAGTCGAGGCTACTAGCTGAGGGTTGTAGGGTGGTAAGAGAAGTCGGAACAGTGAACGGAATACATTTGATGAGTTGATACAAAAAAGTGTGAGAGGATTGAACTAGCCAGGATTTGCAAGTTGTGAGTGAGTTGAGCAAAGTGTGTACTACTCAGGCTGGTACAACTGTCCCCCCCCCCCACCCCTTACCCGGGGCGAGACTTTCCACCAACAGGGTGAGGAATCTGTGTGCGAGCGGTGTAGAGCGTTTCACTGTTTCCACCATCCATCGGTGAGTTCAAGGTGAAACGACGGAGGGGGGGGGGGGCTTAGGTGGACACAAAATAAGAGAACGGTTTAACAGAGCTTTAACAATTACAAACAAAAGTGGCAAGGCCGTTGAGGTGGTGGTCCTGTGCAAAATTAGCCGTCGGCGCCCTGAAGTCAGGGCCCCAATGGGGGTGGGGTACGGCCTAGCTCGCCTGAGTGTAAGATCAACCAATGCGCTGGCAGATACAAAAAAATAAATCGGCACTTAATGGCCAAGTCACTAATTATAGCACTACACGGGTGGGTGGGAGTCAGTTGGAAAAAAAAATAAAAGAGACATCATGTAGAATTTTAAACAAAAATGCATGTCGTCATTTTTTTCCCCATCTTAGCAATTTTCGCTTTAAAGAAATGGACAAGCTTAAAAACAACAACAACAAAACCATAACAACTTAGAAAGTTTCCAGTCAAACCAAGTGGCTACAGGAATCGGAAGTGATTAAACCGGCATTCTCCGGTAGAAACACTATACATGAGTTTATTTCAGTTTGCACAGCTTGCCTCGCGAAAACTGAAGGCCATGTACCTATCTACCTACCTACCACAATCTGAGGGCCATGTACCTATCTACCTACCGCATCCTGCACGTGTTATATTCACCTTACAATGAGAGGCTCTTTAAATACTGCCATTCTCTCCTCCCCCCCTCACCTTTTCCCCTAACTCTCCCCAACACTTAATCATTGTGTTCTTGTATGAATCGCGTGTGCTCTGATGGCCGCGCGTGCTTGTGGGGTCAAAAGGTCATCACTTATATAAGTGATGATTTCTGTACTGTTCCTATGAGTCTCTAGCATAAATGGCTCATAGTTTGGAACGGGTGGGTTTTTCACCTTGTTAGCCTTGTAAACCAACCTGGACTAATATGGTCCAGCCTGCCCAACTGTTCAGACCATCGGATCTGCAAATTACTCTCTAAGTTCACGCCTACAGCTATATCTACTATGTTGTTTACAGCGAGTGGTTGCAACTGGCTGAACATCCCACTGAAATGGACAGCAGTGGGGGAAACTACGGTTGTTTTATCCGGCACGCCACTGTTTTCAGAGTGAAGCACGACAATTAGCCTATTATGTTATGACCTAAACATTTATTTTATATTCAGTTCATGTCAACACTCCAACCACCTGAGCTCGGACCGGCCCGTCGGTAAAATTTAGGAGCTCGATGTAGCCCGCGACTCAAAGAGTTTGCCCACCCCTGATCAGAGAGTTCACTTATAAGCTGAGGTCTATGGTGATTCAAACCCATCATCTTCGTCATGCTGATGTAGTCACACACTCAACATACCAGTCACTCACTACACATCAGTGTTACCACATACACACTCTTTCCACTAAATATTTAATGATATCGTTAGGTTTCTCACCTACATCTGTGCACTGTGTTCAGCCATGGTGCTTTTAGTCAACAAACAGCTGACCAACCAATTCACAGCGCGATGTTCTTCCGATCGCCTGCTGTGTGTGAGTGTGCATGTGTCGTCAATAAAAGAGAAAGAGAGCGAGAATCGACGCGTCTGCCCAATACGAAACCCAATTATTGAGAAGCGTGATACAGATGTACCAGCGTGCCTGTCTGTGAAAAAGAAACAAACAACAAAACAACGACACACACTGGATCGTACTACAAGACGCACAGATATAGGTGCGGTTTACTTGGGTGGTATTTGTCTGTGTCGGCCATGGACAAACTGCGGCCCGCGGGCCAAAAATACGGCCGCCGGACTGTTCAATCCGCCCCGCCATTAGTTTCAGAGCGAAAGCAGGGCACTTGGCTATTTATGGTACGATGTCTACATTTAATCTACAACGTGTTGGCTTCTACAGCTTGGGGTGGACGCAGCCCAAGTCAAAATGTGGCTGGCACGGACGTGGACGGCCAATCACACTTGGAAGTCTTTTTACTGAGAATCCAGTACCCAGTTAACCGCAGCCTAACATCACATCGTGTGTGGTGCGGAGCCAGCACCCAGTGTGCGAAACAAACTACCGGACTTCATGTATTTAGGGGCATTCCTAGCCATCCCGCCCATGGTCATAGATGAGTGACCAGTGTGTGCAGTGGGGCTTATCGGCGATGCACTACTTTTGTAAAATAATAATAATAATTAAATAATTTAAAATGCACACACACAGACGGAATAAATCCTGGAACAATGCTCAAAGAGAACAATGGTTTTGTACCATTATCAACGCTTCATGCCATAGATTCACAGACGGTTGGTACCCTTTGCAGAATCTATTAACACGCCGGCCAACTGGCTCTACTCCAAATACCACCTTCGACATTCATTGTATGACTGCTAGTGAGTGATCACGGCACAATAAACTACCTGGTGGTGCGCACATCAAAACACACACACACTCAAATATGTGTTCTCTATGACGAGTACAAACGTGAAGTATCAACAGTGACCGGCTTCAAGGGCGTAACGTCTGTACACCGTAGCTCCCCCCCAGGCAATACCTAATACACGATACTAATTGTCCTAAGGTAATACCTAATAACCGATACTAATTGTCCTAAGGTAATACCTAATAACCGATACAAATTGTCCAAAGGCAATATCAAATACTAATTGTCAAAAGGCAATACCTAATACCCGATACTAATTGTTTTCGTTAAAACCAGCACCAACAATTTACAAACGCAGATTCCGTACTCCTAGCGTAGTGGCAGAGCTCTAGAAAAAACAACCGGAAAGTCCCTGTGTTCGAGTGCCCTACTTCATAAGACCCCTATGGTCTTTATAAAAGATTTTTTCATTGATTTTCTTTGTAAATTTCAGTGCTCAAAAAAAAAACAACAACTGAAGTGTGTTTATAAACTGCTCTTTTTTTTTGGGGGGGGGGGGCGTTTTGACTGCACTCTCATCAGCTGATGAAGTAAGCGCGCGCGCACAAACACACACAAAGCCTTGTGTGACAGACACGTAGTGCATACAGCTTAATAACGTTTCCAGGAAAGTCAAAAAGGGGGAAATCATCGGCCGGTGAATGGTGAACAACACCGAGTGGGTGAATAACCGCTAACTGGGTTCCCATTTACACTGGCTAGTCAATGGGGGGTTGGGGGGGAATGGCTAAGACACTTGATCGAGAGCAATAAACGAACCACTTAAGGGCAGATTAATAAAAAAAAATAAATCAAGAAACAAAAATCAATGATACCGCGCTATAATATGAGGAGATTGGGAGGGGGGGGGGTGTCGAGAAATAAAATCAAATTCACTGGCTGTAGTAGACCAGAGCATTGATGACAAAAAAATGATATTATCAACATAACACAGAAGAGCCACAAAATAAAAAACAAACCCGTAAAACAAATGATACAGACAGTGCCAAACTACTAACATATGATGCCAAAAAGAAGAGAAAGAAAAAAAAAACAAGCAACAGGGCCAATGGCCACGAACCTGGCCCACCACAAAGCATATTTCAGACCCGAAGGGGTTAAAGTTATTCCAAAACCTCGCCAGGCGGAAAACTGTGCATGGCGTGATGTGGAAAGGGGGGGGGGGAGAACGAGTGGGGTGGAAGGGTGTAAAAGGGGCAGGGACAGCAAGACGACTCGGAGCGGAGAGCCCGTTGTTTAAATCCAGATGACCATACCACCACCAGCCCATCCCTCCCACCCAGCGATCGATGCTGTCCGAGGTAACGAACGCCAGTGCCAATAAAGTAAAACTCTTCTCTCTCTCTCTCTCGACCCCCCCCCCCACTCTCATTCCATAATCTCAGCATAGGAACCACGCGGCGCTGAGATGGACGGGTGGTTACGTGGATGGAGGGCATTTGTCTACGTCAGACATGAACAAATGACGGCACGAGGGCCGCATACGGCCCACCAGACTGTTTAATCTGGTCGACCGCTTGTTTCAAAGTGAACCACAGTACTGGCCTAGTACGTTACGACGTTTACAATTAATTTCTATCAGTCTGATGTAACACCCCCACTCCCCCACCCCCCATCCGTCTGCCTTTGGTCCGGCCCGCCTGACAAAATTTACGAGCCCACCGTGGCCCGCTACACAAAAAGTTTGCCCCCCCCCCCACTCCACGCGGTATTGATCAGTCACTTGCAGGCCGTAAGGTTTGGGAAGCCCGATAAGAGAAACCATGATCCATCTCTTCCTCCCCCCCCACCCCACCCCAATCCCTTTCAAATAACCAGGCGAAAAAAAAAAAACTCGTTGAAGACTTCAGCTAGAGTAGATCTAGGAAGAAACAATACGAAGACCGGTAAAAAAAAAAACCAACGGTGAGTTCGGCCGTAGACACGCGAATACCAACTTAAAAACGTTTTTTTTACATCAATTAGTTTAAAGTTCGTGTACAGAAAGGTCAACACTACGTTTCACCCACCGGCGATATTTTAACATCCAGGCCTAATAATCGACTACTCTCCCCTGATACCCAGACTTCCCTCCATTGATCACACCCGTCAACTTCTATGTAAAAAAAAAAAGTAGCCGAATAAATGAATCATCGATACGACATGCAAGTATACACCGCCCGCGGCTTATTGTAGTGGAATTTTATTTTTTATATAAGTGTCTCATTTCATGCCCAATAATTTTAATCGATGGTCGTCAATCGGCGGGCCGCGGGTAAATTTTCGCTGGCCCGCAGAAGAAATTGCACAACAGCAACAACACAATTAAAGTCAAAACGATTAAAACATCAACTGATGATCTTTTTGCTTATTACAGATACAAACTCGGACTCTCACTCACGCAAGGAATTGTGTTGGGAAAAAAAAATACGTCCGTTGGGTAAATCGTGTGCGCCTCCGAATGAGAATGTTGTGTGTTTTTAGTGTGTACATTTATTCATACAACCTTGGAATGTCACGGCCATTTATATAGTAGTATTTACTTTTTTTTACTCAATATAAAAAAAAACAACGTTTGGCTCTCGCTGACCTCGAGTATGGTCGCCCACCGTCATCTATCTATGCCATCCACGTGATCATCGGATACAGCAGTGGTTCCCCTAAGTGTGGTGGTACTCGTACCCAATGTTCCCTCGAAGCTGAGCGCGTGAGCGATCGCTCACACGAATTCAGAGAGTCGCTCATACTATACCTACGATCGCTCACTCCGACGGACGACATCGCTTAAATCGCTCACAAATTTTGGCCTCAAAACACAATGTCGCTCAGAGACAACATTTTTTTTTGCTCACTTCATATGACACCTTAGAGGGAACATTGCTCCGTACCCCAGAGGAATAAAGGAAAGAGTTTGGCGGTGGAGGGTAACGCGCCGCACCGGGGCTGAGAACATCTGGTAAACATGTAACGGGTAAAGCAAAAAAAAAACAAATTAAATGAGCCATGACTGCAAAAGCAATATACGCACACACAAAAAAATATAATTTCTTAATAACCCGGTACTCAGTATATCGAAATTAAAAAAAAAAAAATGGGGTTTGGGAAACACTGTGTTACAGCGACATGAAAGAAAGAAAAAAATAAATAAAACACAACAACCATATCGTAAAGAACTATTTCACGCCATCAGCCACCATAACAAACAAAATAAGACCCGTATTTAGAGTAGGTCAGGACGGGACAGTCGGGATTTCTTTCAGCGTCTACTATCACACCCCTATGTCTATTTTTATCTCCAAACAAAAAAATAAAAAAAAACAAAACAAGCAACTACAACAGCAGCACAACGAAACAACGCCAAGCCCGTCCCAAGACGACCTAGTCTTATTTCCCCCACCCGGGAGTGGGGGGGGGAGAGGGGGCGCAATCCGACTAAGAAGGGGGGAGGCAAAAGAAAGAAGCACTCCGTGTCTAGTTATGTTATCGATGAATCACAACTAACACAGATTTGGGATTGGAGTAGAGAGAGGAGGGGGGGGGGAGAGGGGATAAGGATGGGACGGCGGCGTTGTTACCAGAACATAGAAGGGAGGGGGGGGGGGGGGTTGGTGGAGGAGAGACGAATGAAGTACGGTAGAGGTCAACTTAAAAAAAAAATGAAACAGTAAAGAAGTCACCAGTACTCCCCCACCCCCTTTTTCCCCCCTACACAGCATTAGTTCTCAATTTTTCAAAACAAACATAACATAAAATAATTTATTGTCAGCAACAAATGACAGATTAATTATTGTCAACAACACGCTTAGAAAAGGAATTATTTTATCCTGGTGGTAGTGTGTGTCCACAAAAATCTCTTGACAACTTTAAAAACAAAAAAAAAACAACTGTTTACAGACAAAATAAATAGAATCGATACAGTCCGAAAAATATTTCTAAGTGAAGATTCCGAACTTAAGTCGCATGTACATCATATTAATAAAACCCACACAAACCTAAGACTGTGCTCAATTTCTCTTCAGTGTGCACTAAATCGTTGCATTTCATTTTTTAAAAAAACAACAAATATGTGTGTGCTTCCTTTAATTTTGGGTGGCAATAAAGCCCAGAGGGGGGGGGGGAGATATTCCATAAATTTGTAATCATTTCTTGTCATAATTTACTAGAATGGGTTTAAATTATCTTTAGCATTAGTATTATTTAAATTTACTAATATTACTTATGCATTTTGTATATATGACCAACAATAAGTCTTGGTCTGTTATTATTATGAAAGTTTTAAATGTGCAATAGGCCAACTTTTGTTAACCAAAGAAAAAAAACAAAAAAAATATTTTTTTGTCTCCTTTTGTGTAACTTTAATTCAATAATTACCCTGGGTCTGGTTATGAAATTAAGTAATACTTTTAAAAAGTGGTCAAAGTAGACTACTTTAACTGCTTTATACATTGTACGGATATAGTTTTATAAATTATACTAATTTTACTGTTTATACATTTTTCAGCTGTAAATGTATATAAAAGTTTATTAATCATTACTTTAATCTAAGACCTTTCTCTCTTTTCAATACGATCCTTTGATTTGTAATTAAGCAAATTTTTTTTTTTTTCTATATTAACTTTTGTGTTGTTGACTGGTAAACAAATCACACACACTAAATCCAACAGCAAAAGCACCTTAAAATATGAATTAATTTCCTTAAAATTGGACTTTTTTCTCCCTTAAAATACGACTTTTTTTCGCACTTATGATCTATGATCACAATCAACAACAAGCCCTTTAATTCTGAATCTTACTCTCAATACTGATCTATAACCATATCCACCGTGCAAAAAAAAAAGGGAAACAAAAGAGACAAGAAATAATCCAGGAACCTACCTATGAAACACAAAACATTCACCCAACACACCTGGGTCCGTTGACCTACTGTTTACTGTACACCTGAGACAGGGGAATCAAGCGTACCCCCTAGAAAAGGCCACCATAACAATACAGGTGCCAATACTGGAACCAGCACAAAGAATAGAGAAAAGGAAAATCAAAATGTGCCCTGAAAGCCATTAAAACGCATAAGAACAAAAAAAAAAACTAGGCACATTAATAGGCGAAAGAGTGTGACAAAAGGCATTAGTAAAACAAAAATGATTAATATTGAAGATGAGTAAAGTGTTATTAGTGATATTTTGAAATACTGAGGCAGGGCATCCAGATTTTATGTGGACCTTGCACATTTGATGATACCCAGATTGAAATGAAACCTGAAAAAGTAAAACAAAATACCAGTGAAATACAGAATAAGACAATTATATGCCATTCATTTATTTTTTTAAATATCAGGAATTCAGGGCAATGATTCCAATGCCACAAAAGACTGGAACTAGCAGAACAATGAAATAAACAAAAGCCATTCTCATGTGTTTTTTTTTTCTCTATCTCTCTCTCTTTGGCTACTTTTGCTGAGTCTGCAATATTTTTTTTCCCACTGTCCTCCTCTCCCACAGAGACTTACAAATACAAACACAGCTCAGACAAAGGCTACACAATCCTCCATTCCTCTAGTCAAAAAGTTGTAGTGTGTGTGTGTGTGTGTGTATGTGTCCTGGTGTTGTTTATTTCAAGTCAACAAATGTCTAGCTAAGTGCAGGCCCAGGCTCTCTAACAAACAGCTACATTTGATAAAACTTTTTTTTTGTTTTGCTTCCCCTGCCATCATTAAATACCCCAATAGTACTGTTGTTTCATAGGGGGGAAACTGACACTTGTAACAAAAACTAATACAGAAAAAATAAAAAATTTGCTTAATTACAAATCAAATGATCGTACTGAAAATAGAGAAAGGTCTTTATGTAATGATTAATAAACTTTTATATACATTTATATACAGCTACAAAATGTATAAACAGTAAAATTAGTATAATTTATAAAACTATATCCGTACAATGTATAAAGCAGTTAAAGTAGTCTACTTTGACGACAGCGTAAAAGTATTACTTAATTTCATAACCAGACCCAGGGTAATTAGTGAATTAAAGTTACACAAAAGGAGCCAAAAAAATAATTTTTTTGTTTTTATACTGTAGTTAACAAAAGTTGGCCTATTGAACATTGAAAACTTTCATAATAATAACAGACCAAGAGTTATTGTTGGTCATATACAAAATGCATAAGTAATATTAGTAAATTTAAATAATACTAATGCTAAAGATAATTTAATTATTAAGTAAACACAGTCTAGTAAATCATGACAAATTATGTCAATTATAATGCACAGAATAAGACTATTTGATGTTTATTTGTAATATCATTAACATTATGCTCTAAAATTAATTTATAAAAAAAATAATATTATAAATTAATGTTATAGCAAAATGCAATTACAAATAAGTTCCTATAACTTAGACGACTTAGTATAACTTATTGATAGGTCTAATGAGTAATAGAAATAGAATAGTTATAGTCATTATAGATTATACTAATATAGACTATACAGTTAAAGTAGTATGTGTTATTTACATTATAAATTATAACATAAAATAAAAAATGCTAAAGCATGGCAATTAAATTTTAAGAATTAAGATGGACAATCAACTAGCCAAGGTGACATATTATACTTACGTTAATATCTTGTAGTTTTTATGGCCCTGTGCAAGGGGAGGGCTGTTTTTGCACGAAGAAAGTTTGGAAAACCTTTTCCTATATGTGGCTTGACCTTTCCCTAACTTGAAATAATAACAAATTAATATTATTCCGAATGAAAAGAATACTGATTAAAAAAACAGCTGTTATAATATCCAAAGAAGAAATATTTATAAACAAATATACACCCACATTGGTATCCGTCAAGATGGAAAGAACGACAACCAATAGCAAACTTCTGACCTGATAGTAAAATAAAAAAAAAAAAACGAAAACATTACCCAGATTTTTTTCGCTTTGCTGTCATACTAATAAAAGCTGTTTGCTTAGAGAAAATTTACTTTATCCAAATATCATTAAAAGCGCCTAATATATATATATATATATATATATATATATATATATATATATATATATATACAAACTGAGGTAGGATATTAAGGTGACTTCAATTTAGTATTGAATATAGAAAATTTTAAGGTTTAAGCTCGCTGATTGATACAAATCTAAATTAATTTTCCACTACCAATAATAAATATTGTCAATATTTAAAGAAAAAGCACAACGTACAAAGTACAATCCAATTCTGATTAAAACGCATTAAATGATTTATCAATAGATTGCAAAATTTGTATATTACTCTGATATAAGTTATAAACCATCAGTATATATTTTTTTACTAAATATTTTAATAAGTTTAATTATACCATTTGAAAGGCCTAATTATAAATGTAAAACATTTGTTAGAAATTGAATTTAAATCAAATTTTCGCTGCTGATCAAAAATAAAAATAAACAAATATTTAAATAAGATAAATATGAAAGACAAAGAAAAAAAATGGTGTTGCTAAAACTGGCTAACGCAACATCAGCGTCCGTGTTGAATTATCGATTTTCAACCAGCCATAGTTTCGTATCTCCGTCGTTGAAAAGCATGATAATAAGAGTTATTTCAAAGACTAGTTTTAATTTAATTTAAAAAAAATTAATGCTTCAACCTGATATTCTCGTGATTATATACCTTAAAATGTTCATAAAACATCTTCTGAATTCAATTTATCTAAACCTTTTTCTTTATTTTCTTAAGAAAATAAAATGATGGAACCAAATACAAATAATATAAAACAGCTGTAGATAATGAACATCGACAATGTTTTTTTTTAATCCTAAAAAATATTTTTTTTTAAAAATGACAGATCACCACAACATATAGTAGATTATCCGTCCCTCTATATAATAGCTATAAAATGGTACCGTGTTTATTGAATATAGTTAGCATAATCAATCATAATAAAATGACTACTAGTTTAAATATATATATATATATATATATAAAACATTAGTTATATATAAATCGTATATGTTGTTAGTCTAATAATTTATACAAATATACAGATCGTTGTTCGTGTGTGCTTTGTATTTAGCATAAAAACATCAATACATTTTTCTCTGAGAGTTAGACCGGCAGGCACGCCGAGAGGGGGGGCAGGGGGGGTCGTTGCCAGGGGGCCCGCATCTGTAAAGGGGCCCGGCCGCCCCGACCATATCAATTTTTTTACGACTCATTGCTTATTAAGGGGCCCGCAATGATGTCCTGCCCTGGGGCCCTTGTTGGCTCTCGGCACCCCTGTAGACCGGCAACACTCACGCCTCGTCCTTGGTGCAATTATTTAATTTAATGTGTACAGGGCACACGTAATTTAAAATTCGTACAATCATTCATTTCTTAGGGAGGACTGCAGGGCAGCCCCGTGGCGTGAAAATTCTACAGCAGGGGCCAGACATTCTACAGCTGGGGCCAGACATTCTACAGCAGGGGCCAGACATTCTACAGCAGGGGCCAGACATTCTACAGCAGGGGCCAGGCATTCTACAGCAGGGGCCAGAATTCTACAGCAGGGGCCAGGCATTCTACAGTAGGGGCCAGGCATTCTACAGTAGGGGCCAGACATTCTACTGCAGGGGCCAGACAAAACCCAGAGGGGCCCGGCCCCCTGCCCCCCCCCCGCACGCTACGGGCTTGCTGCAGGGACTCTGAAGTGGATGTCTATCGCTCCAATCCACTCTTCAAGTGTCTCTGCCGCCAGTGGTCGCTACATTTTTTGGCTTGTGCAATATTTAATATTGCCTTATCATTTATTTCAACGCGCCCCCTTTCAATGGGACACCGCATTAAAAAGTTTGTACAAACAGTATAAAGTGAAAACTGGCACTGTGGCCATGGGTTCGGATCCCGGGGCCCCCCACCGTCACAAATGTGTTGTTGGCTGTATAAATTAAGTGTATGAAATGAGGGGGAGAAGCTCACACAGGGGTAACGAGTAGGACAGACAATGCACGACCTTGATCTCGGTCAGGGATTTTGTATTTTTTTTATTTTTATTTTAGCCGCGGTGGCACCTCTGGGTGCAGTGGGGCGTAAAAAAAAATATATGGGCCAGCCTCACGGGGCATCTCATACACACCCACGTGACCTTATTTCAAGACGGAGGGACGAGTCTAAAACTTTACAGGAAGCCATTTTGTTTGTTTAAAAAAAAAAAACACATAGGGTTTCACTGAAGTGCAACGGTGTCACTGTGGTCCCCCTCCTCCTCCCCACCCCCACCCCCGGTTTACTTCATTGAATTTATTTGTATGTAGTCTGCAGAAAAAAACAACAAAGGGGGGGGGGGGTAAATGCCTTATAGCACCCAGAATTTCTTTTGGGGGTTGGGAATCGAACCCGCCTCCTACATGCACTTTGTACATTCGGATACGAAACTACTCACACCCAATTTCTACGTTGTAGGCCGACGATCTAACTTCGGGTGCCTTCGTTAGAACTCGTGGAAAGTGAAAACAAAAGATAAGTACAGCTATATGTACAGCCAAGTGTACATCCATATGTAGAGCTATGTGTACAGTCAAGTGTACAGCCACGTGTAGAGCCAAGTGTACAGCCATGTGAACAGCCATGTGTACAGCCACATAATTATTCATGAGTGCCGCATAATTGAAAATAATTTATTTTTTTACTCTCGACTTCCTAAGGACCTCTTTATTGAATTGTACCCACCTCGTTGTTGAGTTGTATGCACTTCTTTGTTGAGTAGTACGCACCTCTATGTTGAGTTGTACGCACCTCTTTGTTGAGTTGTACGCACCTCTTTGTTGAGTTGTACGCACCTCTTTGTTGAGTTGTACGCACCACTTCGTTGAGTTGTACGCACCTCTTTGTTGAATTTACGCACCTCTTCGTTGAGTTGTACGCACCTCTTCGTTGAGTTATATGAGGCTCCCAATGAGCCAATAACTTTTCTATTAATAGCCAGAATGCCATTGCTGTAGAACAGTGCTTCTCAAACTTTTTGAAGTCACGGCCCCCTTGGAACGCCAATCAATATGTCGCCCCCCCCCCCTTTTTTTTGGTTTAGATTGCTTAAATTTATAATTTTTCGAAATTCCACGGCCCCCCTCCGGACAGTCCACGGCCCCCTAGGAGGCCGCGGCCCACCACTTTGAGAAGCACTGCTGTAGAATCACAAACATACACTGCTTAACATTGTTGAAATGCTTTGAGCATACATGTGCTGACATTTCGTAGTATTTTATTTAAGAATGAAGTTGTTTTTTCGTTATCTGCGTTGTAAACAACAGCTGATCGCCTAGTATGCTAATTTCTTTGTTTACAGTATCCATGGGACTAACATGGGATAATGCGGATGTTCAAGGTTTTCTTTATTTTTTTCAACCTAGTATACACAACATGATTTTTTCTTGTTCTGTTTGTTATTTGGTCACGCTATTTCAAATCTGTTTACATAAAAATTTGAAATAAATAAGAAAAAAGAAAGGAAAAAAAAAGGGACAATTGTTCAGCAAAATAGCTAAAAGGTTTAACAAATGCATCTATCTATCTATCTATCTATCTATCTATCTATCTATCTATCTATCTATCTATCTATCTATCTATCTATCTATCTATCTATCTATCTATCTATCTATCTATCTATCTATCTATCTATCTATCTATCTATCTATCTGTCTGTCTATCTGTCTGTCTGTCTGTCTATCTGTGTGTGTGTTTATCTGCACATAAAAAAGAGAACATGCTGTTGTTCTTCGGGTAAAATGTAAAGCGATTAAACCAGTTACACTCACCTCTCCCCCCCTCCCTACCGCCGACACACTAACCCCCCCCCCCTTCAATATCCTCACCTGCCCGTGTGGGCTATTTTTACTCAATGTTGGGGTTCACCATGGTGCAGCAAAGAGGATGTTGCGTCATTCTATTGCTGTTATTTGTTCAGAACAATAAATGTAGTCAAAAGAAAACCTGTACGACGGTATCTGGGTTTTTTTTCCTTTCACATAGTAAAACAGTGTTTATAAATGTATATATGCAATGTACTCATATGTATATATATATATATATGTATTTATTTTTATTAATATTTGGAACTAATTTCAATATTTATAAACTGCTAGGACCACCCCCGCCTTTTCCAACCTCCATCCATAAATCCTCATTTATTTCATTGATGCTGCTCGTCATTTGTAAAGATATCTGTTCACCCCCTCCCCCCCCCCCATCACCACTCCCCCTTACCAGCCTACATGACGCCATCATTGTCAGTAGAGGCAGGGGGAGAGGGGTGGACAGGGAAAGGGGAGGGAGGGAGGGAGTATTGGCCAGCTGGCTTTCTTACTTTTTCATCGATCCACCCCCCCCGACCCCTCCCCTTATTCTTCAACTCACAGCGTGACCAGCGGTCAAGGATTTATCGAAGTTTCCCAAGGTTTGAAACTCCTCGTTCCCAGGATACAATCCCCGTGTGTGTGCGCGCGCGAGTTGATGATATACGAGTGTGAGCAGTGTGTGAAGACTTAAATGTGTGAGTGCGCACAGTGTGTGAGTGTGGACATTTTTTTCCTGTTCATCGCTCCATCCAGCATTAAATGAACTCATCATTTCTTGAGGTCGGGGTTATAGAATATTCCTAGATAATGAAATGAGTTTTATACAGTTTGGTGAAAGGTTGTTTTTAGCGTTTACAAAATATTGAGCACTTTCAAATTCTTTAGCAGGCCCAAGTTTTTGAAGGCAATGCTATTTATGGGAACGTTCTTTTAACAATGTTACCACTGATTTTGTTTTGGTTGCATGATTGTTTTTTGAGTGAGCTCCTCCTTCCCTCTCCCGGCCATCACCCAATGTAAGGTAAATGTTGTGTACCAGTGGACATACTCCATTTATTGTGATAGAATTACTGAACGCTAGAATCTCCCTTCAATTTGTTCTTTGCATGTTTTTTGTACAACAAATACTTCAGTCGCGTGGTAGTGGTAGCCCTAGGAAATCGCCTAGTCTGCCTGACTATAAGAACAGGAAATCGCCTAGTCTGCCTGACTATAAGAATAGGAAATCGCCTAGTCTGCCTGACTATAAGAACAGGAAATCGCCTAGTCTGCCTGACTGTAAGAACAGGAAATCGCCTAGTCTGCCTGACTGTAAGAACAGGAAATCGCCTAGTCTGCCTGACTGTAAGAACAGGAAATCGCCTAGTCTGCCTGACTGTAAGAACAGGAAATCGCCTAGTCTGCCTGACTGTAAGAACAGGAAATCGCCTAGTCTGCCTGACTGTAAGAACAGGAAATCGCCTAGTCTGCCTGACTATAAGAACAGGAAATCGCCTAGTCTGCCTGACTATAAGAACAGGCTCTTGGTTTATGTAATGGCTATTTTATGAATGAGTCAAGTCCCCGGTAGCCTATGGGCTCAACAGGTCCTTACCAAGAGGCTCTTTGCTAATTGATTCTTCATTCTTTGAAGAGGTTGTCGAAGGGCCTAAAACTCACTGGTTTTCCCAGGGGGGGGGGGATCCATTAATACTGTTGTTGCTCATATCACTCATGAGAACCAACTACGGGCAGAATCGGTATCTTATGTGGCTGGGGGGGGGGGCAATTTTAATAATTCTCAAGGCGACGCAGTTCTATTAATTGCTTACACCCCCATGTTTGCTCCTAATGAATAAAAAGTCTGGGTTCAAATCTACTAGATGTGCTAGAATGAGACACTCTCCCTCACAGCCAGTTCTAAGGTAAACAAAATACTTTCTGTGGGTAACACCAACAATACTAAAACTAGTGAGTGCCATGGGTAAGGAGAGACAACTGCTCTGAAACTAATATGGAATGGTGGAACAAAGTTTATTTTGCTTTGAATCAATTTGAACAAGAATGAATGAAAAAAACAACACTAACTGAATAATTTTTTTTGGATGTAATGGATTATTAAGATGAGAGTGAATTTTCAAAACAGTGAAAACTTATGGTATCTAATATAATTTCATAAATCAACAAACAAAACAATAAATTTCAAAACAAAACACAAATCATAAAAACAACAACAATGAAACAAATACATGTAATCAAGAAAAGATTGAACAATAATTTACACATTGCTTAATAAAATTTAAATAGGTATTAACATTAACAAGAATTATAGAAATTCAAATTACTATTTTTTGTTGTCTAAAAATATGCTCTAATTTTTATAGATAATATTGAACCTATACTGTAATCTACATATTTCACTAAAAATTTGTTATGCTATCTTTTAACATCTATCATTTCTAAAAGCTCATCAAAATTATATTTTGAAATGCTACTTTATATTTTAATAGCTGCACATTAAGTAAAAACTAAATACATGCATTTTAAACCTAGTTGACTAGTCAACAAAAACCTAGTTGACTGGTCATTTTTAGGATTTACAGAAAAAACAACAACCGATTACAGAAATAGAAATTATATTTATATAATTTTCAGTGTGGAGCATTGACAATAACAAATTTTATTAAGATAATCTTCATTTACACAATTTTTTTTTGTGTGTCAATTTCGAGTGTCATGAACAAATAAAAAAAAATCTATACATGTTCATACATGAGTTGAATATATTAAAAAAATAAGGTGGACATTTTTTTGAGAACATACTTAAAAAATGTTTTAAAAAATTGACTTTAAGCTCTCTCAATTTCATCACGATAATCATTTCTAATCCTTTCAGTGTCGTCATCATCCCCACCTCGGTTGATTCTCTGAGGCACCTGTCAAATTTATAATGTGTAAAGCATTAGCATAAATAGTCATCAGTTTGGACATTTTATTGAATGTAAAGTGTTATGAGTTAATTTGAGAATGAAAGTGATGAATTCATCTGTACAGTTTTTCCTATTTTTGTGAAATTTGCACCTTAGGTATCATTGAACGGATAGTATTTTCCTAACACCTGTCACTTCATTAACATGAAACATCAATTGACTCTAATTCACTTTAACTATATCAGAAGTCATTCAAACTGAAAAGCATTTATTCGTTTAACCAAGATTTAGAATAGTTAACGTAAATAAATTTAAAAAAAAATGGTTTTATTTACCGGTGATCCTCTTTTCTTGGACCAGTAAATTTCAACAGCCAGGCAAATACCTGACAGACCTATACCTATGACTAATATAATGAACGCACTTGAAAATCTTGTGATGGTTATAGTCAGTGGCATTATCGCATCAGGGTCTCCACCAAATGTGTCAAAGAAAGGCAGACCCTCGAATATGTAGCTTTTTCCTCTGTTAGCCAGGCAACCGCCTTCCAAATATTTAATTTTTAACCTAAAGAAAATAAAAAAAAAAAATACACATCGATCATGCAAATATATATATATATATATAAAATGATGCAGTGCTGCTTGTAAGGAAATTCTATCCTAATAATTGGGGGGGGGGGTAGGAGATGCAGACACAAAAAAATAAACAACAACAAATTACATACTCATCTACCCTTCCTTCTTCTTTGAGTTTCAAAATTCCAAGGTCTAGATTTTTACAAAGATCTGAGCCATTTTGGCAAATAAATCCTATGGAATGGTCACCAATTTTTTCACCAACAACCATCTTGTCACAAGGCTCTTGAGTGGCTAGGTACTGTGCAACCGAAGATTCTAACAAAACAGCCAGCTTACCATCAGAGTCCATCATCTGGCATAATGTAATACAATTAACACTGAAGTTTTTTTTTTTTATTATAATGTCAAGTTACAGAGAGATTACTTTTGTTGCTTGGGTCCAACTTTTAATTAACTACTAAAATTGCCAAATATGTAGATAACAAATAACTATCAATCTCATTTAGAGAGTTTGAAAAACTAATACAATCATATCTATGTGTTCAAACATCCTATAATGGTGTTTCTCAAAGTGTGAGTCACAGTGGTGAGTCATGGACAAAGTTATGATGGGTTGCAACAAATTAAAATTTATTTTTGATTCAGAATCTATATATGCATAATAAAAACTCTATTTCTCTATAAGTCACTAAAGTAATGCAAATCTGCAAACAAAAAGGGTAAATCTATGTATACAATTAATGAGGCTTCTGATTCTTTTATAGTTGGTTTTATTTGAAGGTGGTTTGCGAAAATAAAAAATGATATGGGCAGTACTTGGGCATGTGGGATGGATGGCCGAGTGGTGTAGATACTCAACTGTCGACCTGAGAGTCCTGGGTTTGATCCTCGGTGGGAACCATAGGAATTTTCCCAGGAGAAATTTGTTTCACAGCCGTCCCACAAGCTCACCCATCTTTAAATGGGTACCTGACTTAAATTTGGGAAGCAAAGGCGGCTGGGCGTTGTGCTAACCACACAATCCCTTCTTCATGTGCCGAGGTTAAAGAAACAGATGGATTCTACACTTTATCTGCCCCTATGGCCCGTTTGGGCTAAGGGAACTTTACTAAATTGGGCATTAAGCTGTACTAAGCCCACCCCTGCTCACTACACTGCTTCACAAACAATGCTGACCTTCTTAACAGCACTTTCCACATCACCAGTAATGATATTTTCCTTCTTCAGTTTTAATAAAAGTCTTTTATGCAGTGGCCGAGGAGAATTTTGCAGAAAATTGTGACTTGATGAATTAGCAACTACCAGCATGTCTACTTTAGCCTGACGGGCAAACTCGTCCATGTTTGAAAAAGGCAAAGTTCGGATTTCTGGGTTCACTCTGTTAACAAGAAATTTGTGAAGAAAAACAAAATTGAAACATTCACTGCACACATCTAAAACATTAATTTCTATTACATTATTTGCTTTAATTATAATTAATCTAGATGAAATCATAAAAAAAGTAAAAGTAAAAAAATATTTTTTTTGGAAAATTTGACAGCATTGTTTATGATATACTACACTTGTAGTATACTGAACTTGTAGTTCAAGCATAAATTCTTTTTTATTAACATCATCTAGACATGAAATAACATCCTTAAATCACCAATGCAGTTCCATTTCTCAAAATATTGGACAGTATGAGAAAAAATTACATGTGGGACGTCATTTTATTTTTATTTGATTATATGTATAAACAGCAAGTATATATAAATTTAATGTTGCTTATATATACGGCTATAAACATTGTGATTAAGCGAAGCCATGAAAGATTAAGAATGACATGATTTTTTGTCAGGTTTGACTCATTGCCGATGTAGTAATCATAATTAAAAGGCCACATTCAAAAGGTTTTGTTATCTTCATGTAACTTCATGTTTGATGGTAGCCTAACTAATTTAAAAGTCAAAAATACAGCTATTTTTTTATAATGTTATGTCTATAGTTTTTTTTAAAAACCATTCTCTGTAAAATAATATCACTGCATACAAATAAATAAATGAATACATAAAACAGCAATTAAAGCAAACCTGAAAAGAAGGACACAAAGGCCAGCAATGTAAGCGGCTAATGCCATGATAGAAAACAGCCACCAGATGCACACAAGTATTCTACCAGATATGGACTTCGGGGCTGCTGTATAGCCTATTGAGAAAAAGTAGGATTAATACACAATACAACAATAGTAAAACATAAGGTTTCTGAGCCAAATAATATCTATAAAAAGCTACCTATTAAACCTATTTGCTTTCAAAGTTAAAAAGCCATAATATATTTTTAATATTCCCAAGTTCATGTACTGAGGTACATGAGGTAGTTTTTTTTGAAGAATTATATAACTGATTTTAAATCCTAATAGTATAAAATTTTTACCTTGTCTTAATAAAACCTAGGAATTCCTAATGATGCCTCACATTAAAAAATGAAACAACCTCATCAACAAAAAATTAAACACTGAGTAGCCAAAAAAGACTATATCATTTTCTTTTCAGTAACTCCAGATTTTGACTATTGGGAAATTATACAATAAATAGGGCTCATGTTTCTATGAACTAATAAAGGCAGAAATAGGTATATATTTATACCAATAAAATGCAAAATATGCTCTAAAAGTAAGCCTATATAAGTAAAAATATATCATTAAATGAAATAAAAAAGCAGGTATGTATGTATATATATAAATATATATTAAGAGAGAATGACATAGTAAAATTGGTATTTACATAGTTTAATTTTGAAGTGAGCCTATATAATTAAAACTTAAGAATATTTATCTTACGATATTTATAATCATCCAATGTCACAATTGTCATATGCTTACAAGAATATGTCACCAGCTTTTATGTTCAAAATTATTAACAAGTACTTTAATAATATCAGATAAATTATGTATTTGATGAAAAATATTTGAACATTAAAAAAAAATATATGCATTTTAAAAGATTAACAAATAAAAAATGCTTTTTAACTTTTTATATCGATTATGCCCCTTTCTTAAAAAAAAACAGGGTAAAAAATGCTTTTCAATGACAAACAGGGTTGTTAATATTGCAATATTGTATTGGTATTGGCAGTATTGCCAATACTTTTTTAAGTATTGGTACGATATTGCAATACTTCTTGAAATTTGATATTGGTATTGGTATTGCCAATACTTATTTTTGATATTGGTATTGATTTTTAACCAATACTTAAAGCAATATTCAATAAGTTCTCTACAACATTGGTTGTGAATAAAGCTGAATATAATAAATTTTTCTTTGGTGTCGCCATCTTTCGAGTGACATTGCCAAGCAATTTTTGAATGAGACTGAGCAATGAATGATAATAGAAATCATATATGATATATGTAGCAATGAGTATTGACCTGTGAGTACTCTAAGTAATTTGATTTCTATGGAATTTGCTATTCTTTCCAAGCTTTTTTCTGGTTGCATTAAATAATTTTCTTGAGTGTTTATTGTTATTTGCAAAGTATCGTCAGGCAGATCACTTGGTATGCTTTTGGTAACACCTGGTGAAACCCGGTGGAATTCAATGTATGATGCTGTAACCAGAGTTTACAAATTTCTCTGTGTAAGTGACATGGAAGTTGTTGACAAACTTTGTGATGAACTTGATATCAAAAGACTACAGCCTGTACAGAAAACATTTGTTAAAGAGTATGTTGCTGTTATGAAGCCTGTTTGCTGTGCACTATATATTTTGCAGGGTGAAACTAAAAAAGACATTGGACTTGGTTTCCTTTTACCAACACCTGTCGTGATGAAGGCTCAGTTAAAAGTGTTTCTTGATCAAGGAAAGAATGATCGCTCGTAGTTTGTTCTCCATTAGCTTCGTGTCTTTTGCATGCCATCGATAGAAGATTTGCAAACATGTTTGACAGCATTGATGCTCAGCTCGCATTCGTGGTACATCCCAAATTCAAGTTGGACTGGATGGATGATGATTTGCAGCGTTCGCATCTTATTGAAGTACTGAAGAGACGCGTTTCACAATCACTGATGTGAATCAAGAAATTAATAATTACTTGGCAGACACTTGAGACAGTATTGCATCATTGGATGCCTATCCACATATCCGTAAAATATAAATATACCTGAATACAGGACTTCCTTCAAGTGCTGCTGTTGAGCTTGAAAGGCTGTTTTCATTAGGACAGCGGTCGGGGAACCGGGGTAAATTACCCCAAATGGGGTAAAAATGAAATTTTTGGAAGTAAAAGTGAAACTTTTGTGAGTAAAAAGTATATATTTTTAATTTGCTGTGGGGTAATATCAACTTACAAACAATATTTTGGGGTAATGATTAAAAAAGTTCCCCGACCGCTGCATTAGGAGGACGAATATTTTCCCCTCTTCGTTCACGACTGAGCAGTACGCATTTTGAAATGGTTACTTTTCTTTGCCTGGCTAAGTGGTAACTGCAAGTTAGGTGGCGTTACCGTGTGAACTCTACTGGAATTCATCGTTAGTTTGCCAGATGTAATGCAATCCACTGACTCTGTCTGACTGATGTTTAACTGTTTATCTATCATGTGCTTTTCTATGACAGTCATTTGCTTCATCCATCCATCCATTGATTCATTCATTCATTCACAATATGTGTACATCATACATATTAAAAATCTTGTTGCTAAAGGACGGTAAGGTATGCCGACTTATTTAATAGTAGTTTATTATGTTGTCAAAGACATTTGGATGCTTTGAGGGAAACTGATGAAGCAAGTGTTAACTATTGAATAAAATTTGGTTAAAAATACATCATCTAAATTAGCCAAAAATGTTGTTATCGTTTATCGATGTAAGTGATATAGAGAAATGAATTACGTATTTGCGTTTTATTCATCGAATGACCCAAATATTGGTATTGGTATTGGCAATAATAAATACATATTGGTATTGGTATTGCAATACTGGTTTTAAAATTGTATTGGTATTGGTATTGCAATACTGGTTTTAAAATTGTATTGGTATTGGTATTGCCAATATTTTTTTTTTAGTATTGTTAACAACCCTGATGACAAATAGATATTCTCATATTGCTTACAGACCAACTGCAATAATGTGTGAATCGCATATGAATGCAATACATTAAAAAATTTAAAAAACAATGTTTTTTCGTAAACGTCCTAAATCCTACATGCAGTTTGAGCACTATTTGATTTCACTAGAAAAAAAAAATTCTCTCTCAAACATAGTGTGTGTTGTGACACTACTGAAGCCAACAAGGAGAAGCTAGGGTTAAAAAAAATAGAAAACTTTGTATTGAAATCTTATTTTCATATTTTGTGATCTCATTGACATGAAATTAATAATGAGAAAAAAAAAATCTGTACATGGCACTTAAAATTGTATTCAAATATGCCCTAAAAATATGCTTTTAAAGACACTTTGATGAAATCTACCATAATAAGGTAAAAAGGCCAAAATATGATGAATAAATATCAGAGTTTGTGCAATATGGCTTAAAGTGCCCAAGTATTAATTCAATCACATTAAATTCATGAAAATCCAGCCCTAGTATGTCTAGCTATGGCCAGTCAAGTTATGTTGGACAAACAAGTATTTTTCTTATTATTAGTCATTTGCTCAGTGCAAAACATACTACATTAAATGGTGCAATATTACTTTCCAAAATGGGGTTGGCACATTTGGTTCAATGTATATTTTGTGGGCTGAGCCACACAGTGCTGTTCTGCTCTATTTTGCCATTATGTTCAATTCAAGTAAAAGTAAAGTTCCCTTAGCCCTATCGGGCCATCGGGGCAGATGAAGAGTAGAATTCATCTGCTTCTATAACCTCGGCATATAACAACGCCCAGCCGCCTTTACTTCCCCAACTTAAAGTCGGGTACCCATTTAAAGCTGGGTGGACTTGTGGGACGACTTTGCACCAAATTTCACCTGGAAAAATTCCATGGGCCTCACCGAGGATCGAACCCAGGACTCTAAGGTCGACAGTCGAGTATCTACACCACTCGGCCATCCGTCCCACTTCAATTCAAGAGAAGTATTAAAATTGTTGAATTCAAGTTTCAGTACAAACCTTGCCACATCAATGTGCTGTATGTGTACAGAAATGAGTTTTGTATGGTCAGGCCTTCATAAGTGGATGTCTTGCCAACAAATGCTATATCTTCGTATGGACTAAACCTGCCGATGATGTACAGCATTACACTTGCCAGGGTAGTCATGAAAATAATAAGAACCCAAAGACCAGGTGAAAATGGTCGAAGGAGAGTCACTGAAAAAAAAAAAATTTCAACCCATAGAGATAAAGAGTAATTTAAAAGTTTAAATGGTGTTACGCAACAGTTGTGAATTAATATCTTATTCACTATCTCAGGTCTAAGTTATATTTTAATTAAAACTAATGCGATTATGATGCCAAATTTATTGGGGCACAAATAGTCATGCATAGTGCAATGTGTGACTGTCAACCTGAGCTCCTGGATTTGATCCCTGGTGGAAGTCCACTCAGCATAAAATGAGGACTAGACAGACATTTGACAGGGAAAGCATGGACAATGAGCTTGTTACCTATGTATGTCTCCCATGGTACTCTCATGGCATTTGCACTCTAGGCTATGATGAGGGTGAAATAGGGTGGTACAATTTTCATCTAAGGGATAAATAACTCCTCCTTACAGGGACTTCATATTATAGGAATAAAAAAAACAAAACAAATGCGAAGTAACAAGAAAAAAAAAATAAATAAATTGTGCACTTTAATAAGATCAAGTTTATAGAGTAGTGGTTCTTGATGGTCAAATAGAGATAACAAATCAGTAGAAAATATTTTATGATATGTCTTTTATATTCTTCTTTCCAACTGTTTAAAAAAACCAAATTTAACACCGAATGATTAGTTTTATGATTTTACTAAACCTCTGTCAATTGTTCATATAAAAGTTACTGTAAAATGAAAAAAAAAAAAAGAATTTTGAAATGGACAAATATTTAAAATTTAGAAGTTTTTCCAGTTTTTAACATATAAGTATATTTTTTTTCCAGTAGATACTTTTATGTCCAATGTTTTAGTTTCTTACCCATTGCCTCCCCTGGGTGCCAAGATTCTGGTATTTTGTACAACAGTCTGTAACCACTGTGCATGATTGGCTGACTAACAGAAACCTGAGTGGCCAAAGATGCTGTCAGAGTAAAAGCTCCAATGGCCATATCTGATTTCTGAATAGAACACATAGAATAAAGGGTTTAAAATTTGATGATAATACACCTGGAGAAAAATGTCACATGAAGTGTTCACATTTTTTTTTTTCAAATGATACATTCTCAATAATTCTAAGTATATTTTTTAAAACCTATAGAAACAGAAATGAAATTGACATATGAAACCTAATTTCTTACAGGAAATCTAATATTTGTCTTTTATCTGGTGAATTTATGTGAATTTTTTGTGAGGAAATAAAATAAATGGGTGTATATGGGTATATCCTGACCTATTTTAAGTTCACTTACATGACTGGTAAATAAATTAATTGTAATTCATTTTACAATTTAAATTAGTTTCAATTTCTTTGTTCTAAAATGTTGTAACTCATTTTCAGACATGTTCTATTTAGTGAGAAGTAATTCTTATAATGTGGAAAAAATAGCCTTGAGAGTATCATGTCCAATTAAAAATAATGCATAGCACTATAGTAGAGTAGTAGTGAAACTTTTTAAAAGACTTTATAAATTAATTAAAAATAGTGAACTTTTTAAAAATAGTTTTAAAAGACTTGAACAATTAATTAAATAATACATGACTAAAACTAAAGAGTGTGTGTGATTAGAATATACTGAAATTAATATTTCTTTACATTAGATGATAAGTAGCAATAAATAAATACTAAATCTATAAATATATATGGGCATCACACTAATATTTTTAGTATTGATAATTTATATAAATATTTTTAAGATCTAATGAGTTATTTTTCTAAAAAGTTTTTTTTACTTATTTTTTTTTAATAGCATTAATCTTTCTTCATTTTACATCCCCCCTCCCCCCTCTCCCACCCAAGTTACCTATTCCGAATCTTTGACTAGTGCTTTTAACCATTCATTCATTATAAGAATTTTCCGTTTCATAAAATGAATAATTTTATTGGGAAATTCAATTATGTCTCATTTTTTGTTTTAAAAATAATTTGTCATGTAGCCAAACTGATTAGATAGTTTACATAAGAGTAGTTTTTATTCAGTAAGATTTTAGAATTGAAGTATTTTTAAGTAGTTTGGCACTTTTCATCATCAAGGTTCCACAGGTAAATACTGGCATCATGTTACATACCTTTGCATATACTTGGCCAACCAATTCATCGAATGATGAGAGTGAGTCCTCCCATCCATATTTTCTTTGGTTTTGAGGAATTCCCCCATCAGGAATGTCGAGGGAGTAGTTCTTGTTAAGGTTCGACATCACCTGTTGAAGGACCTCAACTGCCAGACCTGTAAAAGATTTTCCCCTGTCAGTGTGCATCACAAAAGGTGGGTCCTGCAAACAGAGAAAGTGGAAAAGTGGGAATGATATAAATACATAACTGAAACAAAAAAAAAAAAAAGAAATATATTAAAGAATTCAGTCTGCCAATGTTAATTTTGAAATAAATTGAACAACAAGTTGTTAATAATAAAAAAACAAAACAGGCAACAATATCAAATTGACAGATAATATAATTTTGTTTTATACTTTCCGATACCATCTGGAAAAATGAATAGATATGGATCAAACAAAAACAAGCAATTAAGCCTGTTCCATTCTGGACACAGGACGTGTTAGCGCATTTTCAGTACGTTTGTTCTCTTTCAGTAAATATTTGTAAATTTTGGAAATGCTTATAAATTCAATTGTGTAATGCATATATCTGAAAAAAGATATTGAAAGGACAAGTAAGTCATGTTGAATAACTGTTACAAAAATAAATAATGATTACGCCCCTTTGATTAGCTTTTATTATTTATATTTAAAATATAAGCAAAACGGTACATAACACACTCTTATATTTTGGCCCTGAGAGGTCAAATCGCGAAATGGACTTTTGATGTACACTTGGAAGGCCAAGACCTACACAATGATATATACATCATGGGTCTAGGACTTATGGTTGCTGAGATATAGGGCGTTCCATTATTAACATAGCTTATATAGTAAAAAACGGTACTTTATAAGGCCCCTTTTACGGCCCTGAGAGGTCAGATCGCGAAATGGAAAAAAGCTATTTCTTGGCAGGCCAAGACCTACAAAATAATATATACATCATGGGTCTAGGACTTATGGTTATTGAGATCTAGGGTGATGACAGACAGACAGACAGACAGACAAAACGGGGACAATAGAGCGTTTTTTTTCGAAAATGCTCTAAAAAATCATTGAAAGAAATATTCACTAAATAGGCTTACTTTAGCAAATTTTAAATCCCAATTGTAAAACTGGTACAAACTTTGAGGTAGATAAACAATTAAACATGTTTTATATTTCGGCGTATATTACAATTTGAAGTACATGATTAAATGAAAGATTGTTTAAATTATGTATGTATTTAAGAAGTCTTTTATTACAATGTGGCATTAGTATACAGCTGTTTAGTGCAAGGCAGCGGAGCAGTTCGAAAGTATAGGCAACCTAGGTACCCACTTATAGCTCCCTTAGCCAAATGGGCCCCTTCAAATATTATTCTAATTCAATCTGACGCTAAGTAGGCCAGTATAGGTACTTGTATTCTAAGGCTCCCAAACATCTCTAGAAGTCTCTGTCTAAGGCCACCAAAGACCTAGAAATAGCTTTGCATAGCAATACCAAGCTGTTGCTTTTTTAAACTTTAATCTTTTTTAAAGGCTACAGTTTAATACTGGCCTATACAAACTGTTGATGACTGTGACACAGAAAAATTGAAGAGCTCTTTTTAATCCCCTTCCATAAACTCAATGGGATTTCTTGAGTAGTGACAGAAGACAAAAATTCAGAATTCGTTGATATCCAGCTCTTAAAAGGGCTGCTTCATGGACATTCTTGAGTCAAAAATGTATTTTACACTTCAATATTATAAGGGCGCTGTGTTGTTAATTGACTTTACATTATTATGTGTGTTTTGCGAGTGTGTTTTGCGAGTGTGTCTCGTGGGTGTGTCTTGTGGGTGTGTTTTGTTCAGGCTCATGTACATCTAATGTAACAAATTTTACTGTGAGGTAAACAGCTGAAATACAGTAAAGAACAGCTGAAATACAGTAAAGAACAGCTGATATACAGTAAAGAACAGCTGAAATACAGAAAGGGACAGCTGAAATACAGTAAAGAACAGCTGATATCCAGTAAAGAACAGCTGAAATACAATAAAGAACAGCTGAAATACAGTAAGAGACCGCTGATATACAGTGAAAGACAGGAGGTCAATTCCTTACCAGTAAAGTGACCACTTTGATTATCTCCGGTGGTGCTGGTGTGGTGGTGGAGGTGGTGGTGGTGGTGGGTAGTGCTGAGCTGTTTCCTGTGTCCACTGATGTGTTATTTGGTGGTGTTGGCGCTGGCGTTGGTGCTGGCGTTTGTTCAGTCTGAAGAAACAGAGAGAAATAATTGACACCATTAAAATAAAAAAAAAAGTAAACAACAGCAACCTTGTAGTGTTAAGTACAAGTAGAATGGGAAAGCCTTATTCAGACATAAGTACTGCATTTAGAAAGTCAATGGTGCTAATCATTGGTGCACAAGGCTTGGTGGATCTGTGAAGATCACGGCAGCGCACTTAATGCATTCAACTGTAGCAATCCAAGCTGCACACTCAATAATATACAGCTGTAGTAATCCAAGCTGCTCACTCAATAATATACAGCTGTAGCAATCCAAGCTGCACACTCAATAATATACAGCTGACATCCTGTGGTGAGTCCCACACATCCAGGTGTGAAATATCGTGAATAGTAAAAAGAACTCTCTGACCACTCAAAGATAACTGTCTTATCCAGGGCTCGATTTACCGCCGGGGAAATATACGGCACTGAGAACTGTCATCCTGGCTCTGCTTTAGCTAATATATCCCTGCCGGGGATGAAAACATAGACATTTATCCCCGGCTCTGCTTTAGCTAATATATCCCTGCCGGGGATGAAATCATAGACATTTATCCCCGGCTCTGCAGAAATTATTTTTCATCCCCGGCACTGGTTTTTTTCTTAAATCGAGCACTGGAGTCTTATCCATTGGCCACATTAGGCCTTATTTCCCAGGGCTCACCAAAGGAATGATATGAACTTTTGTGGGTCACATGAACCTAATGGGGCCTAGAAAAGTCTAGTAGATTTTATAACCGTACTGTAACAAAAAGCAATGAATACATTTATATTACTCGCGTGAATCACAGACCACCGGGTGTAAAGTTTCAAGACCATGAACCCCACTCTCTACGGACTTTCTTTTTTCTTCAAGCTTAAATACTGTTGTACAAGGCATCGATCATGGTTAAGTACAAGAAGAGTACAATCAAAGTACAAGAAGAGTACAATCAAAGTGCAAGAAGAGTACAATCAAAGTGCAAGAAGGGTACAATCAAAGTACAAGAAGAGTACAAACAAAGTACAAGGCATCGATCATAGCTCTAAGATTTAAAACCTATGACTAAAATTAATAAAACCACGCGATCTTTGAATGAAAGGGTTAGATTAAGGACTTAGTGCGGCTAGTCATAGTCATTCGCATTGTAAATCATGGACCAAAATCTCTTCAATGCAGCGATATTTAGTGTGCTACTGGTGGAGGAGACACGATTGGGGGGGGGTCACGATACAGCGAAACGGCACAATGTAGGACACGCACACAGGTACACAAACAGAGAGACACATCAAGGCGCACCAGTCACAGACACACTAACAGGTGTACAGACACAAATACAGACAAAAACTGCAGACATGAGACAAGAAGTGCACCTGCAACAAGGGCCGTTTTTTTTTTCACAACTTTGGGGGGTAACCTAGGCAACGGTAAATAGGAGGCGGTGGGCGTTGCGAAAACGTAGCCAGTTGCCAATCCTTGGGCAATGAACAGTTTTCACATCTACTGCATCTGTCCCCGGAGCCTCTGACAATAAAACCAATTTAAAATTTAAAACTTCGTAACGACAAAACATAAATCAATAAAGCCCCCCCCTCTTCGGGGCCGGCCCCCCCCCCCCCCCAAGTTACCTAACTATAAGAACGCCTATAACTGTACTATTAAACGTACCGTTATTTAAGTACCGATAAAAAGCCACATAGAGGTTTGGCTAAATGTGGTTCGCATTTCCACTTTTGAGACACGCGTGTGCTGATCACGTGTCTTCAGGCATGCGCGCTGCAATACCTTACACTCGTGCCTAATGGGCCTAGGGACAGTAAACACGATCCCTTCAAGAGGTTCACAGAAACAACAGCAACAAACAACAGTATTTAGGGACTCAACGGTAAACATAATATATTTAACTTGCAGTCTTTCACTTTAAGAAAACAATAAATTAAAACCAAAAGACGAAATTTTTATTTTTGTGACTTTCAAATAATACAAAATAATAATAATAATAAAAAAAAATGTACATGCTCTGACTTTCTTTTCAAACGACCAATGCATATTACAAAGATTATCTTAGAATATTTTTTTTGTCGATGGTATTTTCATTACATAGATATCTTATGTACTCTTAGGGGGGCCGGGGGGGGGGCGGGGCAAGGCCATCTATTTTTAATCTGCGTTAATGTGCAAGGACAGCGCACTTCCTGTGTGCGCGCGTGTTGACTTAAGTATTCTGTTAAAATGAAAATATTTATGAAATAAGAAAGCCAAACCACCATATCACAGCATAGGCCTACATCAAACGGTACAACAACAACACCGGGGTGGGTAGCGGTCGAAATGAAAAAAAAACAAAACAAACAAAAACTAGGCAGATACAGCGGCGTAGCGAGCTTAACTCGCGCCCGGGGGCACAATACCTTTTTAGCGCCACCCTCCCCCATTCGAAAACCATATATCATATGTAAAATATACCATTTTGCGCCCCTTTATATATACATATATATATACACACACACACATACACACACACACACACACACACATATATATATATATATATATATATATATATATATATATATATTTAAACTTGCAGTCATTTTATTATGATTGATTATGCTAACTATCTTCAATAAATACAGTACCATTATATAGCATTTTCTATAAATATGACTATGACCGGCAACACTCACGCCCCATTGCTCAGATTACTGTACCCGACGGGGGCCACTTAGGACAGGGCCCCATGCCAGGTGTTATGGTTGTAAAACCCCATTGCAATGGCCCTGGTAGTTTATAGGACACCAAGAGGTCAACACATCTCATCATACAGTGGGACAGAGATCATTGGTAGATAGGACAACGCCCTACACTGGGTGTATCAGACCCCGACCAGGGGCTACAGGCAGCTAGCTGAGAACCTCTGACAAACTGCCCCCCGCCTTTCCCTTTCGGATGACACACACACACACAAACATCAATAGTAGATTCTTGTACCTGATGAGCCCTTGTGTCGGCCCTGGCCAGATAAGTGTAGTCGTGGGGGGGGGGGGGGGGAGACGACCCATAGTTTGCACATATCCATGACCAGGGGTAGGCAAACTTTTTGGGTCGCGGACCACATAGAGCTGGTAAGTTTGAGGAGAGGGACGGGCCAAGAGCAGATTCATGGAGTAGTTAACTGATGTACATTAAATATAAAAACCATAACATAAAGGGAGGCTGGTGTTGTGCTTCACTCTGAAACGAGTGGCGGGCAGGGTCAGGCATATACAGATATGTTGTTGTAACTCTCCTGAAGGCATGGACACATAAGGTCCGTTCTTTCGCTAGTACCATAATTTAATATAAAGCACAGTCAGCCCTTGATGATGCACAATAACACTTTGTTATCACAATATAATATAACCACGACACTGCGCCATGTGTCACTTTGACAGTTAGGGGAAACGACACGAGTTCTGTAAAGTGAGATGGTGTGAAACATGTATGTCGGTTTCCCTTGGCCCTCCTCATAACGAGGCAACTGGCGCCATCACCAAGAAGGGCATTTAAGTGAGAGACACCAGTCACGTGATATTGTTGGCGGTGGGGTATGATTTGAACTCTTAGTGTGGTAGAAGTAGAAGACAGTTAAGGGTTAGTTACCAGAGAGAGCGTTTAAAGCTAGACATGTTAAGCTTAGAAAGTTCGTTACCTTAAAGACGTAGCACGTTGGACTCGCTCGTAGTTATTTCCTACCGGACTAAAAATTTTAGTTGTTGCTTTAAATGGTCTGTGCCTTTATCCCCCCCCCCCTTCCCCATCTAAAGCCAGGTTTCCCATTTAAATCTAGGTGGACTCGAGGGACTGTTAGCAAACTTCCCCCCAGGACAGAAGTAAAAGCAATTAGGACAAACAACATCCATAAATGGTGGGATATTGTCTCAGTACATGTGTAGTGTGTGTGTGTGTGTCTAAGCGAGCGTGTGTGTAGGTGTGTGTGTATGTGAAATGCCAGATTTATGACGGCTTTATCTGGTGTTATTGAATGAGGCTAACAATCCTAGGGCGCCTCTTTAACAGATGGGGGTCTATTGAATGTCGAGCGGTGCAGCTGTGTCGCTGCAATTTCTCAAGTCAACACCGGAATAAATATAGAGGAAGACAGTCTCAGTCAACACCGGAATAAATATAGAGGAAGACAGTCTCAGTCAACACCGGAATAAATATAGAGGAAGACAGTCTCAGTCAACACCAGAATAAATATAGAGGAAGACAGTCTCAGTCAACACCGGAATAAATATAGAGGAAGAGAGATGGAAATGGGGGTTTGAAAACGATCCGAGCATTATTATAAATAACAAAAAAAAAAAATAAAAATAAAAATTACATTATAAAAAAATATTTTATAAAAAAAACAAAGTTTTTCTTGCGTACTAAAAAGCAGAAAATAATTTTTTCTATGAGCCTGAGAAAAACTAAATTACATTTCCTTTTTCAGTGAGTCTGAAGATGGGGCATAATGTGATGCTCTAGAAACTATTATCCATCTATGTACGGCAAGTAACATTATTATTCTTACAGTGTTCTCAAATAACAATAATGTCAGCGATTCGAAACATCGATCAATTCAAGGATTCTAACTTTGTTATGATTTATATGTCTTTTGGTCTCTTGTTTTTGGAGCTAAACATGTCCGTGTGAAGCAGTGGCGTAGCGTGGGCTTTCGTCGCCTGGGGCCGATCGGAAATTTGCCGCCCTTCTATTTAGTTATTCTTAAAAAAAATGTTGATTGCCGCCGCCGCCCCTTGGGATACGCCGCCCGGGGCCATGCCCCCCCCGCTACGCCACTGGTGTGAAGGTCGTGTACGTTTGGTAAGCCTATGTCAAATGCAGAAAGGGAAAGGAGGGATAGATGAACCGTGTCTTTGGTGCCAAATTCATCTCGACTTCGATTAGTCTCTACCTTCTTTAAGTAAAATATCGAGAACAAATCCAATCCGGATATTATTTTTTTTTAGATATATACATATAGTTCGTCCATCGTATTCGATGAAGACCATCTAGTCATCAGAGGTTGGAGTGTTGGTTGGTGGGTGTCGGTGTGTGCGCAGATGGCTGACTAGTCCAATCCTTGCGTGGAAATGTCTATGACAGTGGGGACAGGGAATGGTGGCTGTCAGATGGTGGTCGGCAGCGCGAGCTTTGCGAACCAGGCGTCGCGTTTCCGCAGCAACAGTTCTATTTGCCTCACATAGCCCAGCGCCTATGTGAACAGAGCGACGCCACAAAGCTCTGTCCTGGGCATCTTCCTCCCAGCAATCAGGATCCATGTTGAAGGCCTTCAAAGAGGACTTCAGCGTGTCCTTGTAGCGCTTTTTCTGGCCTCCGCGAGAGCGCTTTCCCTGCTGCAGTTCTCCGTAGAAGATCTTTCGAGGCAGTCGGTGGTCTGGCATGCGAGCGAGGTTGCCTGCCCAGCGAAGCTGAGAGCGCATTAGTATGGTGTAGATGCTGAACATGTTGGCTCTGGCAAGGACTTCAGTGTCGGGAACCTTGTCTTGCCATCTGATCCTCATTATGCGCCTGAGGCAGGTTGTGTGAAAGTGGTTGAGTATCTTGGCATGGCGCTGGTAGACTGCCCAGGTTTCGCTTGCGTACAGTAGTGTTGGGAGGACGATGGCGTGATACACCTTCAACTTGGTGGGTAGGCTGATACCTCTTCTGTTCCAGACGTTGGAGTGAAGTCTACCAAAGGCTGCACTGGCTTTGGCGATTCGTGCGATAACTTCGTCGTCCATTACAACACAACGAGAGAGAGAGTGCTGCCAAGGTAGGTGAATTTCTCCACCGTGTTCAGTCTCTGGCCGTTAACGAGGATGTTGGGGTCAATGTATTGTTTGCCTGGGGCTGGTTGGTACATCTCTTCGGTTTTCTGTGTGCTGATGGTGAGACCAAAGTTGAGGCATGCACGTGAGAATTGGTCGACGCAGTGTTGCATGTTGGTTTCTGAATCTGCGTTTAGAGCGCAGTCGTCGGCGAATAGGAATTCTCTCGTGGTGTCTGTCAGGACCTTTGTTTTGGCTTGGAGCATTCTGAGGTTGAATAGGCCACCATCAGTGCGGTATCTCAGCCCAATGCCCATCTTACTGCCTTTGAAGGCATCTGTCAGCATTGCGGAGAACATGAGACTGAATAGGGTCGGCGCTAGGACGCAGCCCTGTTTCACTCCATTTGTGACTGCGAATGGTTGGGATGCTTCACCGTTGTCCTGCACCTATGGCCTGCATGCCATCGTGAAACTGGAGAAGGAAAACTCTGACCTCAAACCGGGGCAGATAGGGCTCGCTTAGCCTCTTCAGGCAAACATATCTAGGAGAAGGAAAACTCTTACTTCAAGCCGGGGCAGATAGGGCTCGCTTAGCCTCTTCAGGCAAACCTATCTAGGAGAAGGAAAACTCTGACTTCAAACCGGGGCTTGCTCAGAAGAACTGCCATTATAGGACAAGAGCTTGCAAGGTACCACATAGACATTGCAGCACTCAGTGAGACCCGACTAGCCGACGAAGGTGAACTTTGCGAGCGTGCCTCGGGATACACCTTTTTCTGGAGCGGCCGAAGCAGTGAGGAGAAACGCGAGGCAGGAGTAGGTTTTGCAATCAAGACCACTCTTGCAAGAACACTGCTAGGACCGCCTAAGGGGATAAATGACCGTCTCATGACCATGAAGCTACCCCTTGATAACAGAAAAAGATGCCTAACCCTTATCAGTACGTATGCTCCTACTATGACCAATCCTGACGAGGTCAAGAATCAATTTTATGAAGAATTGGACAAAGCCATCAAAGCAGTCCCCAAATCTGACAAGCTTGTCATCCTCGGTGACCTCAATGCCCGAGTCGGAGCGGACAACACGTCCTGGGATGGTGTCATTGGCAAACACGGAGTTGGAAAATGCAACAGCAACGGGCTTCTCTTACTTCAATTCTGCTCCCAGCACGAACTCCTCATCACTAATACAATCTTCTGCCTCCCAACGCGCAACAAGACATCTTGGATGCACCCTCGCTCCAAACACTGGCATCTCATAGATTTTGTGATTGTCAGGAAGAGGGACAGGCAGGACGTTCGTGGGACCAAGGCCATGTGTGGTGCAGACTGCTGGACGGATCACCGTCTAATTATGTCTAAGATAAATATCCGCATCCTGCCTAAGAGACGACCTCAGGGAGCAAAGCCACCGAAGCGACTAAACGTTAACAAACTTAGTGATGAAACCATCAGGCAGTCACTAAAACAGACACTGGAAGAACGCCTAGACTCGTTGAAGCTGAACAACCTGAGCGTGGAAGAAACCTGGGCCAAACTACGCGAAACCGTCTACAGCACCGCCGCTGAACTTCTGGGGCCTTCTCCCAGGCACCACCGGGATTGGTTTGACGACAACAGCGCGGAGATCAAGCTACTTCTTGATGAGAAATACCGCGCACACAAAACACACTTGGACGACGCTGGGTCTGTGGCCAAGAAAGTTGCTTGAGCAACACGCGCAGAACTTGTCAACTCAAACTCCGCCAGATGCAAGACACATGGCTGAGCAACAGGGCAGATGAGATTCAGGCCTTTGCTGACAGGCACGACATGAAAAATTTCTATGCTGGTCTGAAAGAAATCTTCGGCCCGACTTCAAACGGTTCGTTACCGCTGCTCAGCTTAGATGGGTCTCACCTGATTACAGAAAAGGAAAAAAAATTGCAGAGATGGGCTGAACATTTCGACAACGTGCTCAATCGCCCGTCTACCATCAGCGACGAAGCTATCCAGCTTTTACCTCAGGTCGCCACTAATACCACACTTGCTGATCCACCCACCTTTGTTGAGATCACCACAGCAATTAGACAGCTGTCCAACGGCAAAGCGCCTGGATCAGATGCCATCCCGGCAGAAATCTATAAGGAAGGTGGCCAAGCTTTGACAAAAAATCTCCTTCAGCTCTTCATTCTAATATGGCAAACAGAGACACTACCCCAGGACTTCAAGGATGCCTCCATCATACATCTTTACAAGAAAAAAGGAAATCGCCATGCCTGTGACAATCACCGCGGCATTTCCTTGCTAACCATAGCAGGGAAAGTCCTCGCCCGACTCCTCCTCAACAGACTCAACGTACACCTGGAACAACAAGGTCTCCTGCCTGAAAGTCAGTGTGGGTTCAGAAAAGAACGGGGAACAGTTGACATGGTGTTCGCTGCCAGGCAGCTCCAAGAGAAGTGTCAGGAACAGAACACTGATCTGTACTCTACTTATGTTGACCTCACCAAAGCATTTGACACCGTCAGCAGAGATGGCTTATGGAAGATCATGGCTAAATACGGATGTCCCTCAAAGTTCGTCTCCATCGTGCGACATGATATATAGATCATAAATAAGATGTATAGACTTTCCAAATAATTTTTTTTTTAAATTTGAAACGAGTGATGTGTAAAAAAGGGGGGGGGGTAGGTGTGTCATATGACAATGGCCGCCGTCCAGTACACGTGCAGGGGAGGGAGCTCTGTGTTGACCCACAAATGAATGATATGTGTGTGTGTGTATATATATATAAAATTATAACTCATGAATTATGTATCAAATCTATGGTTTACATAGTTACGTGCCAATGTGCATATGTGTGTCCATATTATGGGATTCATTAGGTATGACTCAGGAATGTAGTGGATGTGAAATGTATATAATGAATTGATACCACCAACCGCTTCCTCAACGGGGAAGACCCTTAGGCGAAAGTCACACGGGGAGGGGGGGGGGCTAGTTAGGTAGTAAAAAAAACAAACAAACTCCAGGCCAGGGGTTTCAGTCTGGTGTGGGGCTGTTACCCCCCATTTCGCCACACCATGGATTGCCACTGGGTGCATGGTTAGATATGAATTACATTGACATATGCCGAATGATTATGACATGTGTCGACATTTATTGTTTAACATGACTTAAGTCATATGCCTACATTTATTGTTTAATACTTCTTAAGTCATGTGCCTACATTTATTGTTTAATACTTCTTAAGTCATGTGCCTACATTTATAGTTTAATACTTCTAAAGTCATGTGCCTAAGTTTTTTGTTTAATACTTCTTAAGTCATGTGCCTAAATTTATTGTTAATATTTCTTAAGTCATGTGCCTAAATTTATTGTTTAATACTTCTTAAGTCATGTGCCTACATTTATTGTTTAATACTTCTAAAGTCATGCTAAATGACTTAAGTCAATTCATGCACCACGTATATGACTTGCTTATTGGACTGAGTATGATTTATGTGATATAATATTAAGTATTGTCAACGTGCATGCAGAACCGTTCCTATGACACATGCAAACTATGCAATCACCAAGGATGCCCCCCCTCCCTATGAGAAAATGGACCCCCCCCCCTTCCAGGTAGTAATTCATATTAGACATCTGATATGTATGAATCAAAAAAAAAAAGCTAGCTTAGGGGGGATCGGGCAAAAATGATCAATTCAAGTTTTAATAATTCCAATTAGTACGATGCTAAGGGGGCACATACAAGCAATGAGCCCCCCCCCCCCAGGTCAAAAGAACCCTTTCAAGTATTCATTCCTGATACTTAAATGGCCCCAACACGTCATTTTGCCTTAGAGCTCCCTGATACCTAAGAAATGATCTAATTTTAATAATGTGACCCGAATCTAGCACTGACACTCCGACTAATAGCACTGTGTCCATTCAGGTGGATCCGACACCCACCCGGTTTGTTCATTCAGACGGAAACCGGACAAATATAGGCCAGGGGCAATAAATGACTCACTCAATGGCACACTCAAACAATGTGTTGTCTTTTTAAAACAATGCCAGGTAAGCTACTGAATGCCAAATATAAATTTATTGATTTTGAGATTGTGTTGACATGTTTTTTTTTTATTTTTACAATAATTACACATTTTTATGAATTAAAAATATCGGATATAATTGTTTTTTTTATAATTGATATACCTTGAATTGCATAAACTATCCTGTTTAAATGTATTTAGTATGCTGTTGAATTACAAAAATATAACAAGGAGATGAAACGTAAAAGGTAGAAAAAAAAAACGAATTACATTAACAACATACGAATTTGTTTTATATGTAGACATAATTTTTTAGTTATTTATTTAAATTATAGACACATGGGTCATAGAACATTGTCTTCACATTGAGGTAAAAAAAAAAGTATCTTAATTTTGGGGAGTAAAACAAAGACATTTTAAAAATTTTGGGGTTTGACAAATTAACAATCACAGAAGTCATCACTAGCTATATGATCAGAGTTAAAAAGAACTTTAAATACAGCGCATTAACTAATTATGGTTCTTTCCCTTCCCCATCTTGTCTCCCAAGCCTTAAAACATAATGAACATTGCAGAGATTAAATAAATCGTAAATAGGTCATTCTAATTCATTAGGTTACGATGGAAATAATTTTGTTTACTTACATAATTTGTTTGTAAAGACGCAAGGACCAGCAGTACAAAAGCCGTTCTATGTGTATCCATGGCTACGGAGTCCAAGCAATGGCAGCCTCCTGCCGTTTACGGCGGTATGGCGGAAGAGTTTTAAAAAAAAAATATGTAAACTCCACAATGAGCTAATTAGAAGTGCTAATGGTCCTTGAGGTGATGCTGTGAACTTTGGCCTCAAAACAAAGCTGTGAAATACGAAAACAGAAAAACAACATATGAAAGGTCACTCAATCACATTTAGATAACAAAAACATAGAAGTGGCGGTTAAATAAACTTAAATCACAGCTGTAACATTTAGCTAGAAAATGCAGATTGAAAAGGGAGGGGGGGGGATGAAATACAGTGGTTATAGAACAAAAATGTAAATGTTATACCAAATACATATGAAGTTTATCAAGTGCCGTAGCCAGCTCAACTCGCGCCCGGGGCACAATACCTTTTTATCGCCTCCCCCCATTGGAAAACCATATAATGTTATATGTAAAATATTCCATTGTGGATCCCCTTTGTGAGTAGCTCCCGGGGCATGATGCCCCCATTTGCCCAACCCTCGCTACGCTACTGAGTGTATCAGACTGAGAGATGCACACACACACACACACACACACACACACACACACACACACACACACACATACACACACCGCAAATAAATGCACATCTCTATCTATAGAAATAACATTAAAAAAAAAGTAACAACAAAAGTAAATACCAGTGTTAATTGGGTAAACAGTAACTAATATGATTATCGCACTCCCCCCCCCCCCCCACTCCAAGAATCAATACTTTGGTTACGACCAAATATGTCCTCCTTTTTTTGCAATGCTCGGAACAAGCCCGGGATGGTGAAGTACAACCCGACCAAAACAACCACACAGGGAGAACAATGGCAGCCATTATTACGTCATTTTTAACCCTCGATCTCACATTAAAATATCTTGGCTTGAGACAAGAACAAAATTAGAAACCAGAGGGAATGGGCGACTTACGCAAAGAAACTTTAGGGGCCCCCTGTGCAGAATTACAAAAAAAAGGAGCCCTTCTGACACCCTAACCTTTAAGTCTCGTTAGTGATTTTAGGTGACAGCCAAAAATAAATTAACACGTAGGGAGGCTAGCGGTGGGGGAAGCCTCGGGGGGGGGGGGTTGGTTTTCCTATCCATAGAATGTCTCTGATTTAAAAATGTTGAGTAAAAAAAAAACAAAAACACTTCAAGTTTAGTGTTTCATGACTTGAAAGAAATATGCCTGGCACCCTAACATATGACATATTTTAAATTCAAACAAAAAAAGAAGTTTAAAACACGCACGCACAAACAAACAACGACTAATAATAGGGTCGAAGATGTTTACAGAAATTTATTTTTTTATTTTACTTTACTTACAGTTAGTTAACTTCTTCAGACACCGACACTATGTCCTGTGTAAAATTTCATTATTTATTTGTTTTCTTACTCAGGGCCTTTACAAGGTGAACAACTTTTTACATTCAGACCAAAAAAATACAAACAGGTACTCCGGTGTATCACGCATTTTTTTCTTTTTTAGTTAAAACTCTCCAGTGTGTGTGAGAGAGTTTATATACCAGAGATCCTGTGTCATATATAGGTTATATAGGTTAGTGACAGGAGTCACAGGCGCTTTGGGCGATCATTTACTTAAAATATTTCGACCCCACTTACCCCCCCCCCCCTTAACCCAATCTGTCTCCCAAGAGCAGGGCTCGATTTACCGCCCGGGGGAAATCCCCGGCACTTTTCCCCCGGCACTGAGAACTGTAATTCCCGGCTCTGCTATAGCTAATATATCCCAGCCGGCGATGAAACCAATAGACATTTATCCCCGGCTCTGCAGAAATTTTTTTTTCATCCCCAAACATTGTTTTTTTTTTGTGTGTTAAATCGAGCCACTGCCCGAGAGCACACGCCATGTTTACAAAAAAATCCAGTGAAACTAGAAGTGTGGGGCATTGAGACTTTAGAACTAAATTATCAGATATTGTATTTATCACTATTTTTAGGACCAGTGATCGTTTTAAGAAAAAAAAACAGTGCCGGGGATGAAAAAAAAATTCTGCAGAGCCGGGGATGCAATAAGCCAAAGCAGAGCCGGGGATGCAATAAGCCAAAAGCAGAGCCGGGGATGCAATAAGCCAAAGCAGAGCCGGGGATGCAATAAGCCAAAGCAGAGCCGGGGATGCAATAAGCCAAAGCAGAGCCGGGGAAACAGTTCCTAGAGCAGGGGATATGCCCGGCGGTAAATCGAGCCCTGCTTAGGACTAGCCAAAAAGAGGCCGTTGCAAAGGGATCAACATAAGGGCAAAAAAGGGGGCCCAACTTAAGTAGAAATTCGTGTCAAGTAGGATGGTATAATTAAAGATAATCTATCTATCTATGTTTATTTATACAAAACGAATAATTAAGCATTCAAAACATGTCATGCAAACATAATGCTTATAATGTATTCACACGAGCTGCGTTGTATGGGGGTGGGGGAAGGGGTTGTAGCTAAAACAAGATCAAACGAGTCCCCCCCCCCCCCGGGGCAAAAAAAAAACTGGCTAAGACTCGCACTGTGTATATATTGTCTGCATATTATTTTAGTTTTATTTATATGCGATTTTCACAAACATGTGGAACACAACTTAACACATGAAACATGTAGGTATAAGAATCTAACCTAGGTAAATTGACGAGCATATTCAGCACAACACAATAATAATACACATAATAATACAATAAAAATTATAAAAACCAAAAAAACAAAACAAACAAACTTGGAATGAGTTTTTTTATATTTATAAAATGTTTAGTTTAGTTGTATACATTCTTTTCCACAGTTTAAATCCATAATAGTGTGAACAAAAATGTGGATCATATCAGTACATTAAAAATAACATGGTGTTTTTGCACTTCATTCACATTAAACGCTTTGCTTTGAAATCTATCAACAGTCATTACATAACTAGTACAGTTCAGCGCCGGGCAATTAAACTATCCCAGATTACACAAAGAACATGTCGACGTTTGGTTCGAATAAATGAATATTTAAAAAAAAAAAAATAAGCTACAGTCTTTATACTATCAAACAAAGACAAATGTTTATAATTTTACCTATGAAAGCCATACCAGTTATAACAAGGAAATCCACAACCCCGTAGCCTCAAAAGTCAAGATAAATGAATACTTACGGAACTTACGGTTGAAAATAACACACTGCTAACCTTTATGACACACACGCAGCACGTGTGTATGAAAGTAGGCCAGCGTCCCCGTAGGTGACAGTGCGCCGTGCTAAAAATAGAACGGCGTTACCTGATCGGGAATTCCCCACGTTACATGTGGTGTGGTTTATTATTTTTTTTTTATTTCGCCGTATTAACCTTGACAGACGGTGCACCGTGTCGATTCATACGCACGCACACACGCACACACAACATCCCCCCCCCCTTTTTTTTTTAAATTAGGTGCAGTGGTAGCGTTCATGTCAATATTATCGATCTGTGTCTGGTTCACCTTGCGGGGACACCTTAACCGATACACAAAGACTAGCCTTGGTATGAAACTGCGTAAGACAGTCTCTTTGTAAATAAAACACGATTGGGGGGGGGGGGTAATACTTGGATGCAGAGGCTACCTATGGGGTGGGGGAGGGGGTCCAAATGCGAAAGTCCCTCGGGTGCCAGCTTGAGGGGGGGGGCTCCAAAAAATTTTTTTTACATAAAATATTAAGTACATTATCTCATGTCATGGTGTCGAATGTCAAAATGCAGGGTCCCCCCCAAGAGGCCAAGCCCCCCCCCGGGCCCCGCAAATCCCTAGGTTCGGCACTGCTTCGGTGTTGGATTGAAAGAGACAGGGAATGGGGCTATGGGGCTATTGTATATGCCTTGGCCCTGATGTATCCAGTCATTTGTGTAATTTGCATAACTTATGATTCACTGATTATCATTTTTTGTCTACAATTTCGAATGTTTCAATTATGAGTCCTATTTCAGTGACCACAAACCACTTGTAGTTAGATTTAAGAGAAAATAATTTTGTTTTCAAATATAAAGAAACGTCTTTTTAATATCTTTTTTCAGATATATGCATTACACAATTGAATTTATAAACATTTACAAAATTTACAAATATTTACTGAAAGATAGCATACGTACTGATACATTATACGAAAATGCTCTAACACGTCCTGTGTCCAGAATGGAACAGGCTTAATTGCTTGTTTTTTTAGATCATCTGATTTAGGACAACGGACTCTTGACTAAATTTAGAAACAGGGTCCTTCTTAGTTTAGTTTTTTTTATGGGCCCTTTGAGCAGATTTGGGGCCTTGAGACAGAAGTATAAGATTTGATTGGGATGTGTACTGAAAGGAGAATTGTTAGCAGTAGCTAAGGAAGGGTGGTGTTGGTTGTTGGGATACACGGGGCGCCAAGTTAAAGAGGGGCGCCGGAAGAGATAATCTTGAAAATTGTAAACAGACTTTAGACCAATAATAGGTAAACCCAAAAAGTATGTCCCGATAGGCGGATCGATTCGACCGACGTACTCTCCCTCCTCCCCCCACAACCCCCTTCATTAATTTACATCAACGTTTCCATTTAATTTATATTTGTTTATATAAATACTGCTCTTGGTCCGGCCCTTCCTGCTCTAGAAATTATCAGTTGTTATAAATCTAATATTGTGATCTGTTGACGTAAATTTATACTTGCTCTCCGGGGGGCCGATTTGAAGTTGTTAAGGGCCTAATAATGGGAACGAAATGTCAAAATATATCACAAATGTGAGAAAACAAATCATTAATGATGGACGATTTTTGTCCCGCGCCTTTATTACCACCTGCTAGCCCTATCCCCATGGTTAAACCAGCCCCGTTTGCTCTAGCCTTATAGTTAAGCCAGCCCCGTTTGCTCTAGGCTCATGGTTAAACCAGCCCCCACCTGTTCTAGCCTTATAGTTAAACCAGCCCTACTTGCTCTAGGCTCAAGGTTAAACCAGCCCCACTTGCTATATCCTCATGGTTAAACCAGTCCCGCTTGCTCTAGTCTAGCCTTATAGTTAAAAACCAGCCCTACTTGCTCTAGGCTCATAGTTAAACCAGCCCTGCTTGCTCTAGGCTCATGGTTAAACCAGCCCCACTTGCTATATCCTCATGGTTAAACCAGCCCCACTTGCTATATCCTCATGGTTAAACCAGCCCCACTTGCTATATCCTCATGGTTAAACCAGCCCCACTTGCTATATCCTCATGGTTAAACCAGCCCCACTTGCTATATCCTCATGGTTAAACCAGTGATTCTGTAAAATGGGAAAAAAAAATGACAGTGTCGAATATTAACTCGCACAGGGCGGGGGGGGGGGGAGGTCGACTAATTAGTAACAATGTTGATAAGTATTTGAAATTCAGCCTAAAGGCGTGCTTGAAGTATGCAGCAAGCTTCAAAAGACCCTCCCTTCATTCCCCGGGGGAGGGTGGTGGTCGTGATGGAGGCGAGGACAATTTATTTTTAGTTGGACGAAATGGTTGTCATTTAACAGTAGGAAGTACCGTTGTATTAATATTTCAGACCGGCATGCAACGGGAGAGCACTAAATCGTACTGGTGCATTTACTAACTGACCTTTGCCCTAAGGGGGGGGGCGCCAAACATCCGCGTGTGTCGAGGTGTCGCACGTGACAACCCCCCCTCCCTCAAGATGGATGACACAGATGGATCAAATTCTTCGACGTACTTTTTTTTAATTCATTTTTTTTACAATCCAGGCCCCGGGGTAGGGGAAGGGGGGAGGGGCGGGTCCGCAGGATCGATTGATGATTATGACGGGTGACGAGGTCAATGTTACGTCCGAGTGGCGCAACTAGCGGAGAAGGGTGCAGGATGTTAATAATAGGTGGCGTGATTTTGATAGAACACGGAAAGTAAAGGAAAAAAAAAAGGGGGGGGGGGTTGAGGAAACCAAAAATTAAGTTTACTGATGGCCATGACGACTGAACAATCACAATTTTTATTTTTATTTTTGCGGATGGAGTTATCTAAGACGGAAGTTGAGCTGTCCACCCCCCGTCCCCTTTCCCCCATCTCACACTCCCTCCCTAGGACACAGCGGACAATGCACATCAAATGATTGGTTGGCGGTTGAAGGACTTTACCCCCCCCCCGCCCCACCCAGGGACAGACCCGTATGTTGGGAAGCATCTATAAAAGTGAATTAATTGCTCAGCTCATATATGGCCCATACTCAAGAACCCCCACCCCCCGGGGGCAAGTGCCCAAGTGACCCCCCCATGCTGTAAGACGGCCCCGAGAGGGTGGGGAACGGTCGTACGGTGGGTCGATGGCTACTGGTCAACAGCACATCACGATTAACACACGCAGCTAATCTCATCCGGGCATGTTCAAAGGCAGAGGCGTACATATGGATGGGGAAACTAGGTAACCGCTGTTGGGCCCCCATCGGCCACAGGGGCCCCTTCTAGTAATCATGTCTACTAAATCTGGTGCTATGAAGGCTCTGTAAGGCACTTTCGCCCATGGCCCCTAAAAATCGATGGCCTCTCCCTAAACTCCCCCTCCCCCCACTTTCCCAAAAGACCCAAGTATGGCCCTGTTCAAAAGTACATTATATTTTCAAATTGGTCACTGCACAATCAAACGGTTTCCCGGTCAGTGTATTTCCCCCCCCCTCCCCTTATCTTTATTTTCAAATGCTTCTATTTAACTTGCTGTGTCTGGGTGCTCTAAGCATGGACAGAAGTGGGAATATTAGGAGAAAAAATATAACCCTGTCAGGCTAGTGACCGGTCACAGAGAGTGTTGACATAGAAGTGGTCGGCCTGACCGTGAAAACAATAGAATGATGGTCAGTAGTGACCAGTATGTAAATAGCCGACGGGTATTGACCAGGTAGATTACACGGGACAAACAGGCGGACAAGACGTACTCCGTATAGAAAAAATTGATTTCTCAAAACCCACCCGCAAGAACCATAGCCTACACTAACCGGAAATGTCCCTCATGCTGCACGTGATTTCAAAATTTGAGAGATAAAGCGCGCGCGCTTTTGATGCAAATTTTTTTCATCACATTTCATAGAAAATGCCCTGACGTCTGCTAAGCTTTCTCTGTCCCATCTCTGCCCGGACAGGCCAAACTATCCACACGCGATATGTCAACTATGTGGGGATTTTGAAAATATCAAGATGTCTGGCTTGATATCCTCTGGTTTTACATTTTGGAGATGGTGTACTTTCGTAAGTGTGCCAGTCTCAGTAATTTCATGCAAATCTTGGGCAAGTTGGGCGTCTCTAAATTCAAACTTGTACAGTTATGTTTAGTTCAGGGCCCATGGAAGATGTTCGGATAGACCAACAATTTGGCGAGGAGGGGAAGAGCGCTAACAATTGTCAATAAAGGACTGTCACTCTGTCAGGATGTTAAACCTACCCGCATCAAAGTCATGTCAAACTAATAAATACGTATTTATTAAAAAGATGATTAAACAAGAATTGTGTATGTTTGAATGACCACAGGTCAAGCTTACAATGTTTATTTGATTACAAAAGGAGGGGAGGGGGAGAGAATCCCGACAGCGTGCGGGTTTAGACAATTTAACGTAATGGATACAATGACGCAGGTACAGGGCCGTAACAAGGCCGCGGGGTGTGTGTGGGGGGGGGGGCTGTTGTTGCTTTTCCACCAGACCATTTTCCGAACTTTATATGGGGCGCCAAAGTTGAGCTTAGACCGGGGCGTTAGAAACCCCAGGGCGGACATCACAATAACCTCTCTGATACGTTGGGCGTTGTGGATACAATAATTTAAAACTAACATGTCCTTGAGTGAAAAAATAACAAAACAACAATGAGAACAACAACAATAACGACAACAAAAACAACAAAAAATTACAACAACAACAAGAACAATGACAACAACAACCGCGACAATGACAAAAACAACAACGACAATGTCAACAAGAACAATGTCGAAAACAATAACAACGACAATGACAACAATAACAACGACAATGTTAACAAGAACAATGTCGACAACAACAACAACGACAATGTCAACAAGAACAATGTCGACAACAACAATAATGACAACAAACCAGAAATGGCTATTGCTAATCGATACATTGATCGACACTTTTTTTTTTATCTTGTTCAAACTGATAAGTGAGCCGGAAAGGGGGCGGCGGCGGCGGTGGTGGATTTGGGGGGGGGGGAGGTTTTGTTATCGCCAAACAAATTATTGCCAGTGGCTATAACAAACGGATACCATATCGATAAAATGTACCCCCTTCATGTGATTGAGCCTAAACGAATAGAAATGAAATATTCCCCTTTGACCCACAAAGGCCATCGCGGGTCAGTTGAGTCCATCTGTTTCTATGGACATGGCACACATGGACATTGATCCCCCCTGTACCCTCGTCTTCTCTCACCCCCCCCCCCCTGTACCCTCGTCTTCTCTCTCTCTCTCCCCCCCCCCCCAACAACAACAACAACAACAACAAATGTAAAGAAACCATTTTAAATCTGCAGGCTTTTTTAAGGCAAATGACGAGACCCTCTGGCACACACCGCTACACGACTACCCCTCCCCCCCCCACCCTCCTCATACACACATCAACACCATTCATCAAGTCAGCCAATAGGATCTATTTAAAAAAACAACAATAGCAACACAAAACCAAGAATAAGATGATACAAAATAAAAATTCCTTTAGATCTAAGGAAAAAAAATTAAACAACCAAGGTTATACAATTCCATAAAACCCGTTCAATGCATACAAAAACAAATGAATTATAAAAACAAACACAACCATAGGTGTAATGTCGGACAATATACCGAACGTGCTATAAAATGCGAACTCCAGACTGTAATTTCAGTGTCAAGGCCGTAGCCGGGGATGGGGGTGGGCAGGTAGCCCCCCCCCCCAATTAATTCTAAAAATCAAATTCTATTATACAATACACTTCTTTGTCAATGTGATCCAATTTTTTCTTATATAAAACTCTCCGCACAGCCCCCCTCCCTCCCTCCCCCCCCCCATAAATCCTGGCTACGGTCTTGTCGTTTATATTCAATTACATTAATTTATTTTTTAAAGAAAAGTTTGTGTGGATCCAGGAATGGACTAAACCATTTAATATGATTTATGAAAGCTTAAAATCAAGCAAAGGTTAACAGCCTAGCATTTTCTAAAGAAGTCAAAATAAAACCCAATAACCCAAGATGACCCCCCCCCCCCAAAAAAAAAAAAAAACTCAAAGATCTTGTGGGGGGAAAACCCAAGCGTTGGTTGCCCTGCTTTTAATGGTACATGCACCGGCGGCGGAACGAAATATTTTAAGGGGGGGGCAAGCCAAAATTCAAGGGGGGGCGGCGCCCCCCCTTGAAAATTTAAGGAGGGGCAAGACAAAATATGACCGAAAGACAAATTTTACCCCCTTAATTCTATAATAGAATATAGTAATTCTGTAGCAAGTATTTAATCGATATTATTAAAAAATAAGATATTAAAAAAAATAAAAATGAACATTGAGCACTTCTGTCGTCAACTGATTCGTAATGTCAGTTTGTTTACAAATTTAATAGTGAAATTAGATCAGAAAAATACTGATAATTATCATGAATGATGATGAATATGAAAACGGAAACTCAATAAACAAAAAGTAATTTATGAAAAGATAATAAATAATTGTATTTTCTTTAAAAATTACATTTGCCGTCATTCGGTAGATGGCAATACTTCTCCAGGCCCGTAGCAAGGAATATTGGATTGGGGGGGGGGCGAAGTCATTTTCGGGGGGGGTGCCGAAGAAATGTTCCTAGGGCACAGGGGCGGATCTAGGCAACTTTGACCGGGGGGGGCAAAACTGTTTTCATTGTTGAAAATTGGTCTTAGAACAAAAAAATATTTCGATAATTTAATGATGTATTACCTAAACTTGCGATAACGGGGGGGGGCATGTCTCCGGCCCCATTTCCCCCTGGTGGGGTAGAAGAAATGTTCGGGGGGCGAAAATGGAGGCGCAAAGCGCCGAAAGCTTGCGAACGGAAAAGAGGGGGTTTTTGGAGGGGATCTCAGTGAGTCCCCTCCCCAAGAAATTTTTTGCAGTTCCATATCTGGAGTGGTGCATTTTAGTACCGATTGTTTAGCTATTAATTAGAAATATATAATTTAAACTACGTTTCAATAATGCATGGCATGTTGCTGTTTTGTTAAAAATAATTTAATGATAAAAATTTATTGAGGCTGAGCAATTTCTGATTCCTGTTATAAATATATTGACCAATAGTTCTACTACACAATTGTTACATAATAGATACCTGATTTATATTATTATACTGTTAGTTTAACTTACAACCCGGGAAGAACGACAAAGATGCACGAATATAGCTTAGCTATTTGTGTGATATTTCTTATAAAATATTGAAAACAAAGAACAGATCTATCAACAACAATAGTCGCAATTATTCAATTTAAAATAAAATTAATTCTGCTAAAAAGTAAATTTGCAAATTAAATAACATCAATCAGAAATCACGGAGTTTGTACTTTATTATTTTATTATACATATGTATAAAAATGAAGTCAGAAGTAAATGCTATTTTATTAACTTATTTAAGTTGCTAGTTGTCCTCAGAATATACCAAAACTATTACAAGGTTGCGAACATCGACAGAAATTTCGGGTCCCTGGGCAGGGGTGACATGGCCCCAGTGCTGATATTAATATTTTAAAAAGTTGATTGGCCAGCTCAGTCAGGGTCCCTAAAACTCGCCGGGCCCCAGGGCATTGGCTCCCCCCTGCCCCGACCCCACACTCGTCGGCATTGGTTGCGAACTTATATTATAATACGTTTCAAATTTGCAAACGTCGTGGTTTAGCACTGAATTTACCTAAAAATGTTTCAGCATTCAGATTGTCTGTTTAATCTTTTTCAAATGTAAGCAGGAAAAGATTATTTAGACGCTTTTGTAACTTTGATTTGCGATATGGGGTGAGCATTCGTGTGAGGGTTGAGAAACTGCTCTCACACACGGCTGTTGAAGCCCCAAATACCAATAAGATTCAATCTTTTATGCCCAAAAAAATTAGATGTGCTATATATGTAAGAAAAATAGCCTGAATGATTGCCAAAATATAAACTTTTAAGTTTTTATTGTTATTGATTTATTGAACAAAATGATTGATGTTTTATAGCCGTTATTATTAAAATTTTGTCAAAAAGCTCAAATCATGCACTTGGGGCTTAGGTCATGTACGGGGGGGGCTCAGCCCCCCAGCCCCCTCTGGCTACGGGCCTGTACTTCTCTATACTTATAAGACGCATTTGCTATCTGTCTGTCTGTTCCCTTAAAACTCAAGATCCAGACAACCAAATAACGTGAAATGTGATACACGCAGTGGCACAACCGGAGGGGGGCAGGGGGGGCTTGAGCCCCCCCAGGCCAAATCATCAATACATACTTTACGTTATAAAGTTACAAAAAAGACTGTCAAACTGTCTTTTTTCAATATGTGAGCCCCCCCCCCAGCATTTTTGCTGGTTGCGCCACTGGGTACACGTACACAAAATTGCATGGGGAATGTTCTTAAACAGGTTTCTGTTCCATCTCAATGGGTACTTTAATTGTGATTAATTATTTTGGATATCAAAGACATGAAAATTGGCAAACTTTTACCCCGATTTCAGGTTTTACGAGCTTCTGTCCCACATAGCTAACTTACTATAAATATGATCGGTAATGGGAACCAAATATCAACATTACTTACTATATTATTACATTCCATTCCTTCATCCATAGGAATTGTCATCTTTTGATACAGTCATGCCTAAGAGAGAGAGAGAGAGAGGGTGAGTGGGAGGTAAAGAGGGAGGGAGGGAGAGAGAAAGGGGGAGGGAGGGAGGGAAAGAGGGAGGGAGGGAGGGAGGAGGGAGGGAGGGAGAAAGAGAGAGAGAGAGAGGAACTGCCAAAAATGTTGTCTATCGCATTGCTTTAAGATAAATGTACCCTTTTATTGCAATTTGCATGCAAAAAAAAACCTTTTTTACGCGTCTTATTTTAAATCTTAATTAAACGTCAAATTACGCTTCTTAAATAAACAGAAAACATTATTTTAAACCCGGGCAAAGCCGGGTACTTGCAACTAATTTTAAAATATGCCACAACAACTCTCAATAATGTGATTACTGTAAAATGTCAATTAATTATCATTTCTTTCAAATATTAAATTTAAGAAATAAATCAAATGAATTATGAAAATGAAAATGATACATATAAACTAAAATGAATTACAAAGTTTAATAAGTTAAAATCTTAGGGGGGGCAGACTGGAAATTCAAGGGGGGGGGCGCCGCCCCCCCTTAAAAGTTTTAGGGGGGGCCGTTGCCCCCCCTGCCCCCCCTGCTCCGCCGCCAGTGGGTACATGTAGGTAGAAACTGCTATGCCCGTATGGACCCAGTCATAAGAAAAATGAGTCATAGTCTGACAAGTGTTTGTTTTTAAATCTATTGTCTCATACAATGACAATAGCTGACTAGAAGGCGGTGAATTCTGAACATTTCTCTGATATTTGGGGGTCATGGTATATTCATCTTCAAAGATATTTGGGGTCCTAAGCAAAAGTTGGGGCCCTTTAAGATGTATCAGGTATATTTTTCTATTGGAATACCCCCCCCCACTCCCCCACCTATCCCCGGGCCGGCAATGACATAGTTTACCTTTCCGTCGTGAGAACGGCTGTATTTGAATTGGTCTGTTTCGCGAGTATATGTGTGTGTGCATGTGTGTGTGCATGTGTGTGTGTGTATGTGTGTGTGTGTGTGTGCATGTGTGTGTGTATGTGTGTGTGTGTGTGTGCATGTGTGTGTGTATGTGTGTGTGTGTGTGTGCATGTGTGTGTGTATGTGTGTGTGTGTGTATATGTGTGCATGTGTGTGTGCATGTGTGTGTGCATGTGTGTGTGTGTGTGCATGTGTGTGTGTATGTGTGTGTGTGTGTGTGTGTGTGTGCATGTGTGTGTGTATGTGTGTGCATGTGTGTGTGTGTGTATGTGTGGTTATGTATCACTGAAAACTTTGGTCATATATTAACAGTTCCCCCACGATATACGTTCCTTGAAAAGAGAAATAATGAAACGACTTTTTTTTTTAGAGAAAATGTATTTATACGGTTTATCCGTGTGACAGAAGCGTACTTAAGAGGGTGGGGTGGGGGGGTGGGGCGAATCGATCGCTCTAGGGGGTTGTGAGGGGGGGGGGTGCGTGCTTGGATTTAAAAAAAAAATATGTGTTTAATTAAAATGTAACGAAACTAAACTAAACGTCCTTTCCAGGTATCGCATGAAACACTCACAATAAAGTAGCAAACACTGAGACTCGACTTACGCCAGGCAAATGACTAACGCCCTTAGCCCCTCTCTCTCTCTCTCTCTCTCTCTCTCTCACCCCCCTCCCCCATTCCCCGTACTGCTTATGCTGAGAGTGGCGTCATTGGCTGGGTAAAAATTAATGTCCACTTTTTGTTTCTTTAAAGTGGCGTAATGATTCTTTGAATCATGTTTTTTACCCCAAATGAACACTTGACTACACTTAGTGCATGTATCGGTCATTTTCATTGGTTGTGTCATTGAGTTTGAAAATAAAAAAAACTCTCCGTTTGTTCTATTGGTCCAAATGATCTCTTTTTGTTTATATTCATACAAGTGAGCACTCAAAACATTTATTTAGTCGGTTCATATTTGCACATTTTTTTTAATTGGTTGGAAACTTGGAATTACCTGTGGACTTTTAATTAATAAAAGTATCTTAGAGTGGTCCAAATGGCCTCTTTTCATTTAGTTGGAAAAGCCTTTTGATATTTAATAGCAATATCTTAAAAGGGTACAACGGTCTATGATACCCCAGACAGAAGAGATAGGATCATTACGCACGTATTAGGAGCAGGTCTTCTAGCTCAGGGGTGGGCAAATTTTTTAACCGCGGGCCACTATAAGGCCGTTACTAAAATCAGATGGATGGACTTATATGAATATTATGTACAAAAACAAGACTGACAATTCCGTTTCCAGTCCAAGAATAAAATATTTTTACAAAATGGCGGTTTATCTATTCTTAGTATGTTTTTTTTTAATCAAAAGTTATAAAAGGTTTCCGTGGTTTGACCAGGGGCGCCGAGAGCCAACAAGGGCCCAAAGACAGAACATCATTGCGGGCCCCTTAATAAACAATGAGTCGTGAAAAAATTGACATGGTCGGGCCCCCTGGCAATGACCCCCCCTCTCGGCGTGCCTGGGTTTGACATATATAATGTGCTAAGTCTGAAATAGAAGATATTATTATACACATTAATCGGATATGTTTTCTTTTTGACAACTTTTTAATATTGTGAAACGCTAAATAATGAACCTCATGAAACACTGTTAATAAAATAGAAACGTCATTTATGTGATCGAACGGACAGGAGCAGAGCGGCGAGCCGGAGCAAAAAGCCTGATAGGCCTGAACTTACCCGCGGACCCGTAGTTAGTCGAAGTTTGCCGTAGTTAGCCGAAGTTAGCCGAAGTTTGCCGTAGTTAGTCGAAGTTTGCCGTAGTTAGCCGAAGTTTGCCGTAGTTAGCCGAAGTTTGCCGTAGTTAGCCGAAGTTTGCCGTAGTTAGCCAATGTCTGGTCTAGCTCATAGTATGAAAAAAACAAACCTATCAAGAACGGTCTTAACCCAGTTAGACTGATTACACCGGATAACATAATGCGCACGAATGGATCCCCGCTAGTGTAATGGCGGTCCTGGCTGTAGGGCCTACATTTCAATTACAGCCCGAATCTGAAAGAAATAGACGCGTTTAGTGTTGAAATAAGACAAGAAATATGGAACACGATGTAGCCCTCGTGTTTAATCACTTCACCAACCCCCCGCTTTCAATAAACTGACCAACCACAACATGAATTTAGAGTGTGGACCAACACATGTTGTTTTACGTTTACACATTAGGGTATTCACACGTTGTTTCACGTTTACACATTTGGGTATTCCCAGAAAACTAGCACTATTTGAGTGATGTCAATTTCTGAGAAAATGTTGCTTACATTGTAATGTACAGATAACGAGTAGGTAAAATATGTCATCTGTAGTTTACACTGACCATTTCAAAAGGAACCGAGTCAACGCCTGTTGTTGATTTGTCCGATCTGACATACATTATAACCTTTGACCCCTTCCTCCTCTCTCTCCCCCCCCCCCATTTCTTTTAAATTATATTCTATATTCTGGCACGTCAAAAAGGTTGGTAAATTCCAGTCTCTAACAACTTATGCCCAAAGTATATTGTCTATATCTGCTTACACTGTACTACATGTGTCTAGATCTGCATACACTGTATTACATGTGTCTAGACCTGCATACACTGTATTACATGTGTCTAGACCTGCATACATTGTAATATTGCATGTGTTCAAATGATTGCCAGGGGTCAACAAGTTAACATACTTAAGTTTGAATAACATTGCGCTAAAAAAGGAAGGGGGACACACTGACCTACTTTAGATCCATACTGTACTGCATCGCTAACGATAGTTTAGTCCGTGTAGCGTAACGTCCTTTCGTACGAACAGAGTGGCTTCCTCTACTACACATGTGCACACAATGTGCACAAAAAAAACAACCCCTCGAAGTGTGATACCCTCTTCTGCAATCGGGGGAAACCCCGCAGATGGTTTTGTTCCTAGTGAAGTGAATCGTCGTATGTCACACACAACGAGATCTCATTGGATGCGCGCGCGCGGGTGTGTGTGTGTTTGATCGTGTGTTTGTGTGTTTGATCGTGTGTGTGTGTGTTTGTGTATTTGATCGTGTGTATGTGTGTGTGTTTGATCGTGTGTGTGTGTGTATGTGTAGAGAGAGCGGACGAGTCTTCGATTAAAAAGAATTTATTTGCACTAACTCACCGTCACTGTGGGTAGAAGAAGGAAGGTAACTCTAGTGGCCGAGTCAGACCCTTTGTGTGTTTGTGTGGACATTACTGGACAACAACTGCAACTGATCGGCTTTGTCTAGGTGTGTCATTCTTATTTCATCTATCTATCTATCTATCTATCTATCTATCTATCTATCTATCTATCTATCTATCTATCTATCTATCTATCTATCTATCTATCTATCTATCTATCTATCTATCTATCTATCTATCTAATCTATTTGCCTGTCTGTCTGTCTATCTGTCTGTCTTATCTACCTATATGTCTGTCTGTCTGTCTATCTATCTTTCATATATCTATCTGTCTGTCTATCTATCTTTCTATTATCTATCTATCTGTGTTTATCCGGCTATAAGGAAAATAATCTGTTGAAATTTGAAGATTCAAATTCCAAAATATCGATTTAGGAAATAAGAAGAAAAAAATGGTAATAAAAAAACAAATGTTTCCAATTCTAATCTTCAATACACTAACAAAAATGTCCATATTTCTGATTCTGATGTATCGCCCTCACCAATCCTTACAATAAACACTTTATACAACAAATGGCGTTTATGGGTTAGGTTGGTCACAGTTTTAAAAACGTACCTAACAAAATGAGATTAGTCTTGGTGGAATATAAAGATGTACACTAAATAGATAATTAAATGTGGGGGGGGGGGGGGGAGAGGCAATCTATAAGGGTTGTATAAAATGGGGCGTTCGTTGTTCAAATGTGCAGCTTAGAGAGGCCGTTAGATCCGCTTCTGGCCTTTAGATAGACAAACTAGGTGATTGTCTATGCTCCTCCTCCTCCCCCCCCCTTAATTAGAGCAAGTATTAATTCATATTACTTACATACGGTGCAAAGTAAGAGAGCCCCAGCGAAGGTTGTTGATTTTTTCGCCCCGGCTCCCAAAACATATTTGGAGGTCTCTGCTTAGAGCCCTTTCCCCAGTTGAGGACGGCTCTGGTACTGATAACCAGCCACCATGGACACACACACTCCTTGTTAGCGACACTAACTGAGACAAGACATGTGCACTGTAGTATAGAATGTATGATGCACTTACCAGTCGACACTAATTTTAGACTTCAGTTTTTTTCACTGAGTAAAGGTAAATCAACAATGATACAACTCGCTCTATACCGATGGCACGATTAAAAACATGACCAATCTTGTTTCCAACCGTCCAATAGTATCATACCAATAAAATGAAAACGTTTGGTTTTCTGGAAATTCCCAACACCTAACACAGCTTCCTGATTCCGGGAAACACTAATTACAGTGTTACTTGTTTCAGTTCTAAATTACACGTCTTTCTCTGAGACGACAACTTCAATCGACCGAAGCGGAGAGAGACAAAGTAAGTACAATAATCTATCTATCTATCTATCTATCTATCTATCTATCTATCTATCTATCTATCTATCTATCTATCTATCTATCTATCTATCTATCTATCTATCTATCTATCTATCTATCTATCTATCTATCTATCTATCTATCTATCTAATCTGTCTTTCTGTTTGCCTTTCTGACTGTCTGTGTCGGCCTGGCTTTCTTTCCGTCTATATACCGGTTTGTCTATCTATTAGTCTGTTTTAACTAATTTATTATTTTTATTTATTATTATTACACTATATTATATAGCCTGGTCCACACATAAACATTTTGATAAAGCCCTTTCTATATCCAGTGTTTACATTGAGCGTGTGTGTGGTGTGTATGTGGTGTACACTGGCGGCGGAGCAGGTGGGGCAGGGGGGGCAGCGGCCCCCCCTAAAACTTTTAAGGGGTGGCGGCGCCCCCCCCTTGAATTTCCAGTCTGCCCCCCCTAAAACTTTAACTTTTTTAACTTTGTAATTCATTTTAGTTTATATGTATCATTTTCATTTTCATAATTCATTTGATTTATTTCTTAAATTTAATATTTGAAAGAAATTATAATTAATTGACATTTTACAGTAATCACATTATTGAGAGTTGTTGTGGCATATTTTAAAATTAGTTGCAACTACCCGGCTTTGCCCGGGTTTAAAATAATGTTTTCTGTTTAGTTAAGAAGCGTAATTTGACGTTTAATTAAGATTTAAAATAAGACGCGTAAAAAAGGTTTTTTTTGCATGCAAATTGCAATAAAAGGGTACATTTATCTTAAAGCAATGTGATACACAACATTTTTGGCAGTTTCTCTCTCTCTCCCTCTTTCCCTCCCTCCCTCCCTCCCTCTTTCCCTCCCTCTCTCTCCCTCTTTCCCTCCCTCCCTCTCTCCCTCTTTCCCTCCCTCCCTCTCTCCCTCCCTCCCTCCCCCTCTCTCTCTCCCTCCCTCCCTCTTTACCTCCCACTCTCCCTCTCTCTCTTAGGCATGACTGTATCAAAAGATGACAATTCCTATGGATGAAGGAATGGAATGTAATAATGTAGTAAGTAATGTGATATTTGGTTCCCCGTACCGATCATATTTATAGTAAGTTAGCTATGTGGGAGAGAAGCTCGTAAAACCTGAAATCGGGGTAAAAGTTTGCCAATTTTCATGTCTTTGATATCCAAAATAATTAATCACAATTAAAGTACCCATTGAGATGGAACGAAACCTGTTTAAGAACATTCCCCATGTAATTTTGTGTACGTGTACCCAGTGGCGCAACCAGCAAAAAATGCTGGGGGTGGGGGGGGTGCTCACATATTGAAAAAAGACAGTTTGACAGTCTTTTTTGTAACTTTATAACGTAAAGTATGTATTGATGATTTGGCCTGGGGGGGGGCTCAAGCCACCCCCTGCCCCCCCCTCCGGTTGTGCCACTGCGTGTATCACATTTCACGTTATTTGGTTGTCTGGATCTTGAGTTTTAAGGGAACAGACAGATAGCAAATGCGTCTTATAAGTATAGAGAAGTACAGGCCCGTAGCCAGAGGGGGGCTGGGGGGCTGAGCCCCCCCCCGTGCATGACCTGAGCCCCCCCCCCCCCCGTGCATGACCTGAGCCCCCCCCCCCCGTGCATGATTTGAGCTTTTTGACAAATTTTAAATTTTAATAATAACGGCTATAAAACATCAATCATTTTGTTCAATTAATCAATAACAATAAAAACTTAAAAGTTTATATTTTGGCAATCATTCAGGCTATTTTTCTTACATATATAGCTTATCTAATTTTCGGGCATAAAAGATTGAATCTTATTGGTATTTGGGGCTTCAACAGCCGTGTGTGAGAGCAGTTTCTCAACCCTCACACGAATGCTCACCCCATATCGCAAATCAAAGTTACAAAAGCGTCTAAATAATCTTTTCCTGCTTACATTTGAAAAAGATTAAACAGACAATCTGAATGCTGAAACATTTTTAGGTAAATTCAGTGCTAAACCACGACGTTTGCAAATTTGAAACGTATTATAATATAAGTTCGCAACCAATGCCGACGAGTGTGGGGTCGGGGCAGGGGGGAGCCAATGCCCAGGGGCCCGGCGAGTTTTAGGGACCCGGACTGAGCTGGCCAATCAACTTTGAAAAATATTAATATCAGCACGGGGGCCGTGTCACCCCTGCCCAGGGACCCGAAATTTCTGTCGATGGGCCTGTTCGCAACCTTGTAATAGTTTTGGTATATTCTGAGGACAACTAGCAACTTAAATAAGTTAATAAAATAGCATTTACTTCTGACTTCATTTTTATACATATGTATAATAAAATAATAAAGTACAAACTCCGTGATTTCTGATTGATGTTATTTAATTTGCAAATTTACTTTTTAGCAGAATTAATTTTATTTTAAATTGAAAAATTGCGACTGTTGTTGTTGATAGATCTGTTCTTTGTTTTCAATATTTTATAAGAAATATCACACAAATAGCTAAGCTATATTTGTGCATCTTTGTCGTTCTTCCCGGGTTGTAAGTTAAACCAACAGTATAATAATATAAATCAGGTATCTATTATGTAACAATTGTGTAGCAGAAATATATTTATAACAGGAATCAGAAATTGCTCAGCCTCAATAAATTTTTATCATTAAATTATTTTTAACAAAACTGCAACATGCCATGCATTATTGAAACGTAGTTTAAATTATATATTTCTAATTAATAGCTAAACAATCGGTACTAAAATGCACCACTCCAGATATGGAACTGCAAAAAATTTCTTGGGGAGGGGACTCACTGAGATCCCCTCCCCAAACCCCTCTTCTCCGTTCGCAAGCTTTCGGCGCTTTGCGCCTCCATTTTCGCCCCCCTTCGAACATTTCTTCTACCCCACCAGGGGCGGATTTAGGGGGAGGGGCCGGGGGGACATGCCCCCCTCCCCCGTTATCGCAAGTTTAGGTAATACATCATTAAATTATTGAAATATTTTTTTGTTCTAAGACCAATTTTCAACAATGAAAACAGTTTTGCCCCCCCCCCGGGGGTCAATGTTTTGCCCCCCCCGGTCAAAGTTGCCTAGATCCGCCCCTGTGCCCTAGGAACATTTCTTCGGCACCCCCCCCCCCCGAAAATGACTTCGCCCCCCCCCTAATCCAATATTCCTGGCTACGGGCCTGGAGAAGTATTGCCATCTACCGAATGACGGCAAATGTAATTTTTAAAGAAAATACAATTATTTATTATCTTTTCATAAATTACTTTTTGTTTATTGAGTTTCCCGTTTCCGGTTTCATATTCATCATCATTCATGATAATTATCAGTAATTTTCTGATCTAATTTCACTATTAAATTTGTAAACAAACTGACATTACGAATCAGTTGACGACAGAAGTGCTCAATGTTCATTTTTATTTTTTTTAATATATTATTTTTTAATAATATCGATTAATTACTTGCTACAGAATTACTATATTCTATTATAGAATTAAGGGGGTAAAATTTGTCTTTCGGTCATATTTTGTCTTGCCCCTCCTTAAATTTTCAAGGGGGGGCGGCGCCCCCCCTTGAATTTTGGCTTGCCCCCCCTTAAAATATTTCGTTCCGCCGCCGGTGGTGGTGTATGTGTGTAATGTATGTGTTTGGTGTATGTGTGTGGTGTTTTTGAGTGGTGTATGTGAGTGGTGTATGTGAGTGATGTATCTGTGTTGTGTATGTGAGTGGTGTATGTGTGTGGTGTATGTGACGATGTGTGTGGTTTATGTGAGTGGTGTATGTGACAAGGTGTATGTGTGGTGTATGTGTGGTGTGTGTGGTGCATGTGTGTGGTGTATGTGTGTGGTCTGTGTGTGGTGTATGCTTGTGGTGTATGTGAGTGGTGTATGTGTGTGGTGTATGTGAGTGGTGTATGTGTGTGGTGTATGTGTGTGGTGTATGTGTGTGATGTATGTGTGTGGTGTAGGTGAGTGGTGTATGTGAGTGGTGTATGTGCGTGGTGTATCTGAGTGGTGTATGTGTGTGGTGTGTGTGTCTGGTTATGTGTGGTGTGTGTGTGGTGTATGTGTTTGGTGTATGTGTGTGGTGTGCCTTTCGGCAAGTTTAGTTCAGTGTTTCTCAAAGGGGCATTTTGGAATCAAAGAAAAAGTTTCTAGAAAAACAACACAATTTTAAGAAGAGCCCACATTGTTTAAATAGACACAAAACAACACATGACAAACAAAATACATTCCCCAAATTATATAGTTGGGAGTGCAGTACTTGGTGCAGCTGGCACACTCACAGGCGGCTCTTTATCCATGGCAGACACCGCCAATAATGCTGGTCAGATTTATATATATATATATATATATATATATATATATATATATATATATATATATATATACAGTGGATAATTTACGTATAAGCTAAACAAGCTATAGCTTAGGGCCCCCACTTTCTTGGGGGGACTCAAAATAATTTTCCAAGTGAGCGATTGTCATACACACTTAAATATTTGGCACTGACATGTGATATCGGGCCCCAAATCTCATAGCTTAATCCCTTTTCAAGTCTACATCCGGACATCTGTATATATTGTCATGGTATAGTTATGAGTACTACGCACACAGGTGTGTGTGTATGTTTGGAGCTTGGCCAACCAGGTCAACATGAGGTCACGGGGTCAAGATTCTAGATATTTAGAGAATATAAATATGTTGTTTATTATAAATTGTACTGTCTAAATGAGTATGAGAGAGAGAGAGCGATGTGGAATGTTCGAGTTGGATGCAAGTAATGTATATAAAGACGATGTTTAGTTGAGAAGAAGTCAATTGAGTCAGTCAGTCAAGTCAGTTGAGTTCAGAAGTTCAGTTCAGTTGAGTACAGAGAGAGTATTCGAGTACAGTTCAGAAGTTTTAGTTAATCAGTTAAGTTCATTGTTAACAAGTATTATTCATTGAATTGAGGAGATTGTCAGTCATTGTGAATTATATTGGATTTATTCTGTTTATATTTTATTGTGTCGTTAATAAATTATATGAACCATGGACATAAATTGAGTTTCTCATTATAAACCAGCTCATACAGAAACATTCCTTTACATATATATATATATATATATATATATATATATATATATATATATATATTTAATATGACATACTTTTTTTTCTACAGAAATGGATATCAAAAGAGAAGTTGCTTTTGGCATAGTCCAAAGTTTGAGTGTTTTCTGGAAGTCCGAAGAACTTCAAGATTTTACTGTCACTGTTGGCTCAACTCATTTTGTCTGTCATAAGTTTTTATTAGCAGCATGTTCTGGGTTTTTTCAGGGACTTTTCCGATCCCAGATGAAGGAGAATATTTGTAAATGTGCCACCCTGGAGGGAATAACACGTGACACTTTTGCACTAATTGTAGAGACTTTATACACTGGACATGGTGTTTTGACAAATGACAATGTCATTGACATCTGGCATGCAGCTAATCAGCTTCAAATACAATTTTTAATAGAGGAATGCGAGACGTTTATCAACAGATCACTGTCATTAAACAACTGTGAGCAATATTTGTGTCATGCAAAGTTACTTAATCGAAAAGATGTTCTAGCAACAATCTGGAACTTTATAAAACGAAATTTTGATTCATTTTCACAGACTGACTCACTGCTGGATGTATCAATCAGTGAACTTCTTGACTTAGTGAAATGTCAAGATTTGAAAGTCAAATCCGAAGACGTGGTGGTTGAATCTGTATTACGTTGGATCGACAATGACCCATCGTCACAATATGTCCAAGATGGTCAAAGCTTTGGTGAAAGAAGCATATCAGACATTTCAAATGTTGAGAAGAAGGTAAAACCTGAGTCCAAAACTAACGGTGATTTACAGATTGTCACTCAGATTCAATACTCTGCCAGTCACAGTTTCCCTAATGACCCCAATTCTGGTGATGATGCAAACATGTCTTCTAAGATTGAAGAGGAGCATCAAAATGAGGAGAATGTGATCACCGAAAGACCTGGTGCTGATAGTCTGCAAAAGAGTGACAAAGGAGTTCAAACAGCCAATCAACCCGACATTCTAACAAACGATTCAAGCAAAAAACGCAGCGATTATCTGGTCACCTTGTTGTCAACAGCCAGGATGTGTCTGGTCAGCACGGAATGTTTGGAGAAGACGATGAAACTGCCGATGATTTTGGAAAACACGAAAGCTCGCGACTTAATTCTGAAAGCTTTATTTTATAGGATACACCAGAGTCACAGACATGGACAGTGGCCATTGTCTGCTATTTGGAGAAATTGTGCCCAGCTAGAGAACGTTGCTGTCAGCTGTGTCAACGACTACTCGAATCGCCTGACAGGATTAACTGCATTCTCTTTCACAAAGAATAAATGGTTTAAACTGAATAGTTGTCCAGACGATAATTACTATTCTATTTGTATTAATGTGGACAATAAACTAAACCTTTTTAATGTTAATAATAGCAAACGGCGATTACATTGGTATACACTTAACACATCTTCCTTTAGTAGCGCCTCAATTGTTGACTCTTTTCCATGTACGTCTTTCCTCGCTGAAGTCATTGACGATAATGTCTATATTATGACATTCACCAATCCCCAGCTATTCAGCTTGAACACTTCCGCAAAACAACTTCTGAAAATTAACACAGAGATTGAGCCCAACTCATGTCTTCAACACATGACAACATTTTCCAATTATTTATTGATTTTCTACTCTGAATCAATAAACACCGATAGAAAAGAAACTGTAGTTCAGTGTTTTGATACACTCACACAAACCGTCAACAGACTGAACAACCTGGAAGGTCCGGCAGAAAAAATGACCAGTTTCAAAAATGACCACGACACGTTCATTTTGCAGGCCAATGGAGACTTGTGGAAAGTTGTCCAGCCTCAGTCAGATGTCATCGACTTTGAACTTGTGGCTAAATTGTGGACCTGTGACTGGCCATTAAAGGGAGCGGTCACTTTTTTCGATGACCTTTACATTTTCGGTGTCAAGTCAGAGTCACTTCAAAACGACTGGTGCCTTAAAAGAAATCTGTTGGGATATTTTCCCCAGATACATTACGTGGAACATCCCGATGACTATTATTCGGCATTGGTACCAACTGTTGTAAACAGAGATATGTTAATTCCTAAGTAGTAAAATATTACTACCCGAGGAACAAAATGTAGCTACCGAAGGAGAAAAGAGTTGCTACCGGAGGAGAAAAGAGTTGCTACCGAAGGAGAAAAGAGTTGCTACCGGAGGAGAAAAGAGTTGCTACCGAAGGAGAAAAGAGTTGCTACCGAAGGAGAAAAGAGTTGCTACCGGAGGAGAAAAGATTTATGAACAATGATAAAAACGCTTTTTACGCTAACATGACTAATTGTCGATTGCTTCTCTTGTATGATTTGTAGAATTTTTTGTTCTGTAAATCGCTAGCAACTGTTACTAACATTTTATTTAATTGGTGTTTTTATATTTCAAGGTTTTAACTTTAATTCAAACATATTGACTGAATACTTTAATAAAATTTACTTAAAAAATTACAAAGCAGTATTACAAAACTTGAGTTTCTTTTTTTTTTTCATTTAGATGAACCAATAAACCAATAAACCAAAACAAAAACAACAAAGACAACCTTAGTCAAACATTCTGAAGTAAAGGTTCTCATATTGTTATGCCTGGCAACCCACAAGGGGAATCGTTTAGTTTTCGCAACTCATCTGAAAAAAAAAAAACGTTTATGTCCTCACGATCGTCTCCTAAATAAAAAATACAAAATGAAGAAAGAGAACAAAAGCGTGATTTCCCCTTTTACTTTGCAGATGAACAAATGTAGTTATTCCCCTTTAATTTTGTAGTTGGCCACATTTTTAGATTGGCAACACATTGAGTTGTTATCAAGTACAGATGGCTTCTCAATCTGCTTCTTATAATTTAACCTTTTTTTCGCGACCCATCTACCATTCACCAGCGACGCACCAGTGTGTGGAGACCCACACTTTGAAAACCACAGTATCATTAGACCAAAGGGGGGGGGGGGTCGACACATTATTTTTTTGAAACCGCTGATCACAAAGGGTTCTCAAATGACCCGGTGGATCACGGACTTGGTGGTTGAAGAGTTTAAATGAATTACGTAAATGAAATGTAAACATAACTAGTGTTAACTGGCAAATAAGAGCGGGTTGGATCAAACTGCACGACAGGCCGTGCTTAGCCCACGGGCCGCAGTTTGCCTTCGCCTGCCCTCCACTGGACGGTGTGCCCCGTGATGCTTGATACAGTGAGGTATGCAAATATAAAACCAAAAGGGACAGAGCGAATCTTAAGCTTGAGACAATCATCGATAGGGATTTACCCGCGGGAATATGTAAAGATTGACCATTGATATAAATCTAGACTGTGTAAACACGGAAGTACGCTATTCTTTGAATATGTCACCAGTTCTTTCGAATAGGGAATTCCAAGAAATACGTGGCATCCGGCTAACTGGAACTCATAAACAATTTGTTTCAGTTTTACATTGCACGGGTCTCGTTTATGTAAGACAGTCTTGACTAATCATACACAGTACGGTAAGTTTGTAATGAGTACCTGTCAGTCCGTCAACTATCTATCTATCTATTTAATCTAACTATCTGTCTGTCTGTCAATTGTCTATCAATCTCTGTCTGTCTGTCTGACTCTCTGCCTCTCAGTTTGGCTGTCAGTCAGTCTTTTTCTCTGCTTGTGTGTTAAAGTGTGTCTTGTGAGTCAACAAGTAGGCAATTATTGCAATGTACTTGACCACTCAGCATGCAGCTGTTATAATTGAGAGTATGTCCTGACCAAAAAATTATCAAATACCGGAAGCGTTGACCCTTATTGAAATAACGTATTTTTTTATGGTTTTTACATATCGTATGCAGCCCCATAGCGTGAGGGGGCAGGCATTCTACAGCAGGGGCCAGGCATTCTACAGCAGGGGCCAGGCAATAGCAGGGGGAGCAGGTAATACATTTTACTAAGTAGAACAAATAAGCAGGAGAACCAGACAAAACGAAGGGGGCCTGGCCCCCCGCACGCAACGGGCCTGATCGTATGGCTGATTTGTACATATCTTATGGCTGGATAAATTAACAATAATACAACCGAGTATGTGAATACAGCAAACGATGGCAAAACGTCAACCTTTCAAGTCACACGCGGCGATAAGTTGAGTATGGCTCCTACATTATTTATGATCTAAATCTTGTTCAATTTAACATATTATGGCTCTTTAAAGTACATATGGAAAATAAAAAAATCCGCTCTTAGTGTACTCATGTAAGTCCCCCACCCCTCCCTCCAGCGGCGTCACTAAGGCTGGTGTCACCCGGTGCGGAAAATTCAGATTGTCAGCCCTCCCCCCCTACCCCCCAAAGACTTCCACCATGAGTAGTGATACACATTTCAAAATTGTCCTACACTAGACCTGAGAGAATTTACTTTAAAATACTTTAGCGATAAAAATGATAGCATTAGTGACTGTATTTCAGAGAGATGTATAATACCTTCATTAAAATGAGTTTGTAAACTAAATTTTCAATTTCATGAAATCACGTGACTACATGCGTCCGTTTTTTTTAAAATTACGTTTACAGCTTTTAATCGTAGTCAATAACCCAAGCTACAGACGCTCTGCATGGTTTCACCCTGTGCTACTGCTCTGCATGGTTGCACTCTGTACTACTGCTCTGCATAGTTGCACTCTATGCTACTACTCTGCATGGTTGCACCCTGTGCTACTGCTCATGTTTTTAACTATGATCGGTTATAAAACCGACTATACCGAGTTTTTTTCTGCTGTGAAATTTAGAACTGTTCATTTTTGGTGTCACCCCTAAAATGGTGTCACCCCTAAAATGGTGTCACCCCTAAAATGGTGTCACCCGGTGCGGCCCGCACCCCCCTGCCTTCCCTCCCCCGCCACCCACATTTCCGGATTATAACATTCTTATTTCTAGCTTGTGTACACAAACAGTGTATACCCCTTTGATCTGTATTTCATTTACAATTTTTATTTGAACGAACTTTCGCTACAACACTCTGTTTGTACCATGTAATAGGGCAGGGGCTGGTCACACATGTCTGTTTGTACCTTGTACTATGGCAGGGGGGCGGTGACGCATGTCTGTTTGTACCTTGTACTATGGCAGGGGCTGGTCACACATGTCTGTTTGTACCTTGTACTATGGCAGGGGGGCGGTGACGCATGTCTGTTTGTACCATGTACTATGGCAGGGGAGGGCGGTCACGCATAAATTCGGTTTCTATATCATAAAAGATACTTCAAAAAAGTCGCACCGTGATCAGTGTATGAGATGAAGATTTAGGGAACAAATATAAATAAATAATAGAAAAATAAACTATCGTATAGGTAGCCGCACACAACTTATAAAAGTTTAGCATGTTTAGCAAAGTTCTATTACAAATGCTACAAATTTATTTAAATAATAAAATGTCGAGCCTTGTGAAGTTCCCATTCAGTTGAAGTTCTGAAATTTGATTGTTTTTTTACTTTTTGCAGCAACCATGAAAATGGTCATCAAGCGAGAAGTTGCCAACGGCATTGTCAAAGGTTTGACGGAGTTCTGGAATTCCGAAGAACTTGTAGATTTTACTGTAACCATTGGCACAAGTCATTTTGGATGTCACAGGTTTCTTCTAGCAGCCTGTTCTGGTTTTTTCAGGGGGCTTTTTAGATCTGGAATGAAAGAAACTGAGTCAAAAAGTGCTTCTATAGAAGACATTTCTACTGAAACATTTAAACTAATACTGGAGGCCATTTACACTGGACATGGAGTTCTTACATCTGACAATGTCATTGACATATGGAGAGCTGCCAATCAGTTACAGATAACATTCCTGATTCAAGAATGTGAAAATTTTGTTATTAAAGATTTGTCCATGGAAAATTATATCCAATATTTTTGTAATGGTAGACTTTTAAACTCCACAACGGTAATTGATGTAGTGTGGTCTTTTATTCTTCGAAATTCTTTCAGTTTTTTCAAAACCAGCTGCTTTCTGGACCTGCCATTCTGTGATGTTTTGACTCTCGTCAAAAGCCAAGATCTCGTAATAAAGTCAGAAGATGACGTCATCAGTGCTATCTTGCAGTGGACAGACTTTTCGTTGAATCATCAGCAGTTTAAAAAACAAATAATTACACCAAACATAGAAGATGTTAACATGGACCTCAGCAAAAGCCAAGATGGCGTCAATGACACCGCCGAATTCCATGAGAAGGATATCCGGACTGAATCATGCCTAACAAATCCTGAGGGAAATTCACAAGCACATGGAAAATTCAGCGAGGACAAAACGAAGTGTCTGGTTGTTCTGCTGTCTTATGCGCGGACTTGTCTAGCAAGCCATGGATGTCTAGAAATGTCATTACGTCATCCACTGATTAAAGACAATTCAGATGCAAGAGAACTAATTATAAAAGCTATACTGTACCAGCTTCAGGTTGGTAAAAGAAATGGCCAGTGGTCTAAGGGGGCCATCCACCGAAACTGCAGTGCATTGGAAAATGTAGCTATATCCACAGCGCGAAATGGATTTGATGTTACCATCAGTGCATTCTCGTTTTCCAGAAATATCTGGCTCCGGTTTCCGAAAACTAGTAGTAGCTCAACAATCAACCTCGCCGCTGTAGATAATTGTTTGTTCGCTTTAGGCAACTCTATTAAAGTTCAGGAGCATCTATTTGGAGAGATCCAACAATCAACAGCACAGCAGCCTAATTTTGTCAGGTTTAACAGCCAAGAGACACACTCAGGCGTATCGATCTTTTCGGCTGCATCTGTGGCTCAGAAATCGTCGATCCCTTTAACATCACCGCGAATTCCAATGGAAATCTATCAATGGAAGAATGTCTCTTGGTCGAAACTAGACATATTGATGACATTGCCGTCCGCCAGCTTTAAAGTGGCTGTGGCTGACCACTCTATTTATGTTTTATCTGCTGATGGACAAGAAGTTTGGAACCTGGAGCCTTTTTTGAATAGTCATCACAAGATGTCCGACTTACCGAGTGACCAGCCCATTTGTCACGTGTCCTGCTGTGAAAATTTGATTCTCGTCTTTTACTCGCTTTCAGCTGATGGGGTGGACGAGACAGCCGTTCACTGTTTGGACACGTCATTGAATACCTGGAAACAATTGAACAATCTTGAAGGTCCAGCCAACGGAATGACCAGTTTTAAAGATGACCAGTCCACTTACATCCTGCAGGCCAATGGCGATCTCTGGAAACTGATTAAGGCTCAATCAGATGTTCTGGATTTCGAATATGTGGTCAAACTCTGGAGCTGTGAGTGGTCACTTCACGGAGCGGTCACTTTCAGTGATACCCTTTACATATACGGGGTCAAATCTGATAACCGGAAAGATGATCCTCATTTGAGGAAAAGTTTGCCTGGGGTTTTTCATCAAATAATTTACATGGAGAGCAGTTCGTTGGAAACTACAACTTTTCAACCGTTAATAGCAAACAAGAAGTTTTTCTCTTAGTTGACCTGAGAGTCACGGGTTCGATCCTTGGTATATATATATATATATATATATATATATATATATATATATATATATATATATATATATATATATATATATATAACTATTTATAAAAGTATAAATTCAGTTCCGTTAACCCGGGTAAAAAAAAAATACAGACCACACGTTTGGTTCCGTAACAAGTGCCTAATGTGAAATAATGTTTTGACCAAATTAGTTTTATTACCTTTAATTACCTTTACAATTACATGTGATGCAGTTTATTTGTGGGACGGATGGCCGAGTGGTGTAATTACTCGACTCGCCACCAGAGAGTCCAATGTTCGATCCTCCGTAAGAACCATGGACACTTTTCCAGATAAAATTTGGTGCAAAGTCGTCCCACATGTCCACCCAGCTTTAAATGACTTTAGTTGGGAAGATAAAGGCGGCTGGGCGTTGTACTAACCACATAATCCCATCATATGTCGAGATTATAAAACAGATGAATCCTACACTTCATCTGCCCAGATGCCCGTTTGGGCTAAGGAAACTTTACCTTTTAATTTTTGACATTAGATCATCTAGCGTTCACTGTTCATCTAAATTAATGCAACCTTTTTAACATTTTATAATATCTTTATACTTCTACATTTATACGTTTTTTTGCGCCATCTTTTACTAACATATTTCCACTGAAATCAGCTTATGATAAAGGCAAAACATTAATTTGTCTTCTTCTGTTTACTCTCTGAATTAGTCTGTACAGTATTTCTCTAAAGTGATAACTTACATTTATTCGTTCTTTGCTTATTTAATTGTAAGCATTATGTTTCTGATGAGTGTTTAAATTTAACAAGTTTTTTATTTCATGTTTTTTTTTCCAGTGGACTTTTTATGTTATTGTTTTAAGTGTTACCTGGTCCTCTGTGTGTAGATTTTTTTTTAAAGTTTGTATTCACAATATCAACAAACTTTAAATAATTATGTAATGATCACTTGGATATGGCGTTAATAAATAGTTAATTTTTTTTACTTATGTGAAAATGTTTATCGTTCTCATTAAAAAAAATAATAATCATTTAAATATTTTCTTTTGTTTTTAATTGAATTTAGTTACTGAGATGTATTTATTGAGATCGATATGAAACATTTTGCTTAATTTATTCATTACGTTAATAACTTAGGAGAATTCTAACGTAGATGAGAGGGGAGGGGGGAGAGCTGTAAAAGTTTGACAGTTGTTGGCATGGCGGAGAGAGTGTGTGTGTGTGTGAAGATATTTTTACGTCAACAATGTCAATCTTTTGAGAAGAAGAAAAACCAATTCGTTAATAGTTTGAAAGAACACAATGAAAAGTTTGACGCGATTGTATATCATAATCACATGCTTCACAATGTCTCGAAATACTCAATGATATAAGACTACCCTATTTACTAAGTCCAACAAAACTCATTTCACAATCTTAACTTCCACTGCCCGTACAATCACAACTGCACTGTCCACTAATGTTCTGACTTCACTGTTTGACCACTGTCGATCTATGCGCGTATCTAATGAATATTCACAGGGCATACTGTCCAGTTAGTCCCGTGCGCCGTCAGGTCACTAGTTCGCAATTACTAGCAGACAACATCCTTACAAGCTGAGTGATTGTCTAGCAGACGCAACCCTTTCGAGCTGATTGTCTAGCAGACAAAGCCCTTTCGAGCTGATTGTCTAGCAGACAAAACCCTTTCGAGCTGATTGTCTAGCAGACAAAACCCTTTCGAGCTGATTGTCTAGCAGACAAAACCCTTTCGAGCTGATTGTCTAGCAGACAAAACCCTTTCGAGCTGAGTGATTTTTGTAGCACATGATTGAACTATGAGGCCATTGATTTCAATCAACTGAAATAACATGTTGTGTGATACATGTTGTGTGATACATGTTGTGGGATACATGTTGTGTAATACATGTTGTGTGATACATGTTGTGTGATACATGTTGTGTGATACATGTTGTGGGATACATGTTGAGAGAAATGTCGTCGATTGAAGCATTTTTTTTAGACTTTTCAATACCATTAAACACATGACATACGCAATTATTAAAATACAGTCAATAATCGTTTTTAGGAACGCCAGAGTAATGAATGTTTCAATACTGATGACTATATAACGTCTGTTACAAAGCGTCGTTGTAACGAAAGCCAGTAATATTGTTGACCTTTTTTTTTTTTGAAATTTAAAAAGATTACAAGTGTGTGAAGAGCATCCTATTTGACCTTTAAACTAGCGCCCGGGGCCCAATACTTTTTTTTTCAGCGCCCCCCCCCATTCGAAAACCATATAATATTATATGCAAAATATACCATTTGGCATCCATTTTTGAGTAGCGCCCGCAGCATGAAGCCCCCCCCCCCCACCACTTGCCCACCCCTCACTACGCCACTGATGGGAGTGGTTCTTATTCTCATTAACAAAACTGGTACGTTTGTTGTTATATAACGGGGTTGTCCGACATTCATAACAACATAGTGTAACATGGGTTGTAAACATTTCCTTATGGGATTAGCTTAACATGCACAACAGCATGCCCTCTCAAATACACACACACACGGATAGCAGCATGCATCTGATATCGCGTCTCGAACAATATCTTGGAATACAATTTACTGAAATTTGAATTAATCATAACGTCATTTGCTATGTCACACCGAATTTGTAATATTGAAGTAAAGTTGTAATAACAATTAGTTTATATATCAAAATATTATGTTTTAAACAAAGGCTTTCTACAAAATACATAAATTTCTAATAAATATATACAATTGAATTAAAATGAAAAAGACATTGATAATTTATAACAAAAAATATTTAACACCTATATAATTCACACTATTTTATTAAAAATATTAGGTTTAATATTTTCCAGTTATTTACATTTTTAATAACACAGAGAGACATTTTACTTGTTGATTGTAGTTATTTCTTTAAAACGGTAGATAACTCTAGAAAACACAGTATTACAGGATTTCTCATTTCAAAAATCATTTATCTCCCCGGAAAAGATTTGCACGATTAGGCCTAAATTTTGCAGCAATACAAGTAGTGTGGGTTTGGCGTGCAATAATAGCTGTGTGGGTTAGGCATGTATATTTCAACTTGCACGGTAGTCTTTTCTTCATCAATTCTTTTTTTGTTCAGCCTTCATCACTCACGTGGTGACCTATATTTGGGCATTGATTGACCACGTTAGGAAGTCGTCCAAATGACTAGGGATCCACTGAAGAGTCACTAAATACCCAAATGTCTACAGCTGACTAGCATCAGTTGTTGTTTCTGTCCCGACCAATAGAGGACCCATATATATATATATGAACTTTGTTGAAAGAGTGCCGACAATGTGGGATTGGGAATTATGCTCTGGCTACCGATATAACACACCAGCCAATGGTGAAAATAATACACCATACCTTTACAATATCCTGACAAATGTCACAATAATACATCTTACCCTGACAAATGTGACAATAATACATCATATCCTGACAAATGTGACAATAATACATCATACCCTGACAAATGTGACAATAAACCACACCTTGACAGTGGTGACAATAATACATCATATCCTGACAATGGTGACAATAATGCATCACATCCTGACAATGGTGACAATAACACCCCATACCCTTACAATGGTGACAATAATACATCATATCCTGACAATGGTGACAATAATGCATCACCCCTGACAATGGTGACAATAACACCCCATACCCGTACAATGGTGACAATAATACATCATATCCTGACAATGGTGACAATAATGCATCACATCCTGACAATGGTGACAATAACACACCATACCCTTACAATGGTGACAATAATACATCATATCCTGACAATGGTGATAATAATGCAGCACATCCTGACAATGGTGACAATAACACCCCATACCCTTACAATGGTGACAATAATACATCATACCCCTGACAATAGTGACAATTTTGGCATCCTGTGCAAGTTACATTTTACTGAAGTAAGTCTTAGATAGTTTCGCATTTGATCATACATCATTGATACTATTGACAGTTTCCAGTTAAGTGCCAATAAAGTAATAGAAAACAAAATGTCAGTAAGTGAACTAAAGAAAATGACAAAATTACGCTAGAAAATTACACACTACATAACAAAAGAATTTTTTTTTCTTTTGTCTTTGAAGTTTTATGGTAAAGAAGAACATTGGTATCTGTATTGTGTCATTATTGGATTTTTATTCATTGTATGACTATCAAATATCAGCTTACACTTAATGTTCTATGTGCTAAACGCCAGTAAGTAAAAATTCTACGACACATGTCAACAGAAAGCCAAGACACATGTCAACAGAAAGCCACGACACATGTCAACAGAAAGCCACGACACATGTCAGCAGAAAGCCACGACACATGCCAACAGAAAGCCAAGTCAGCAAGTAAAGAAGAATTGTTTACATGGATTCTAATAAAATACAAGTGTCTGTTATTTGTAATACCTGTTGAGATGTTTTTGTTGTGGGCTGTACATGTAAGCCAGAAATATTGTTAATCGTTTTTTTTTTAATTTAAAAAGATTACAAGTGTGTGAAGAACATCCTACTTGGCTTTTAAACTAGATCCATCACATGTGACCATGGGTTATAGCCAATCGTAAGCCGTCAATTAGTTGCTGTAATGTGTCAATCAGTTGCTGTAATGTGTCAATTAGTTGCTGTAATGTGTCAATCAGTTGCTGTAATGTGTCGATTAGTTGCTGTAATGTGTCAATTAGTTGCTGTAATGTGTCAATTAGTTGCTGTAATGTGTCAATTAGTTGCTGTAATGTGTCAATTAGCTGCTGTAATGTGTCAATTAGTTGCTGTAATGTGTCAATTAGTTGCTGTAATGTGTCAATTAGCTGCTGTAATTTGTATCTCCAAAAAGAAAGTGGCCAGTTATCTTTAAGGACGGAGGTGGGGAAGGGTACAGAACAGACACTTTCTCTGTTGTCAGCAGGTATTTCAACCCACACCAACACCTATACTGGAAAAAGTACCAATGCCGACACCAACACCTATATCAGTGCTCGATTTAAGAAAAAACCAGTGCCGGGAAAGAAACAAAAGTTCTGCAGAGCCGGGGATAAATGTCTATGGTTTCATCCCCGGCAGGGATATATTAGCTAAAGCAGAGCCGGGGATGACAGTTCTCAGTGCCGGGGATATCCCCGGCATCCCCGGCGGTAAATCGAGCACTGAACTATACTGGAAAAAAAGTATCAATGACTCCAAGCCCTGATTAGTATGTCTAAATTGACTAAGCTTCACGCTATAGCTAGTTGCTAGTGTACATGCCCCCTATAGTGCCTCTGATACCGATGCGCACGGTGATCATTTAAGGGTGTTAACGGATTCCTCAAATAACTAAAAATGGCTACCAATGCGTAATTTCGCGACTGAATAACAGCTCGTCTTTTCATGGATACTGGGTGAAACTAGAACTTAAACTGGGCATGATGTATTCAAGCAGTCAAATTAATATATTTCATCACTTTACTTCTCTATACTTATAAGAGGCATTAAATGTCTGTCTGTCTGTCTGTTCCCTTATAACTCAAGATCCAGATAACCAAATAATGTGAAATTTGTTACACATACACATAATTACATAGGGAAGGTTATAGGACAGGTTTCGTTTCATATCGATGGGTAGTTTAATTGTAATTAATTATTTTAGTATTTTACTATATTAAAGTAATCTCGACGGCGCCATAGATAAAATTCCTCTGTGACGTCATTTCCCTATCATACATTTTTAAAAGAGGGGTAACTCCCGGAAACTCCAATTGTAAACATGATGAAATCAATAGTCATATCTATTTACCTATCGTTTTATGTATTCGGAAGATTAAAATTAAAGGTGCACTTTAATAAACCGAAATACGTTAATTAAAATGTTTCTGTGACATTATTAACATTATTAATACAATCTCAATGCGTAGTTTAATTGTAATTAATTATTTTAGTATTTTACTATATTAAAGTATTCACGGTATGGGATCGCCTTCACTATAAATAAAAATCGCGCACCAAGTGAATGTGTTATTAAACGGACGGTGAAGAAAGGGCTAGGGACGGGAAAAAAATATTGTTGTTGTTTTTTCATGCTGCAAGTACCTGACTTTGCCCGGGATTAAAATAAGGTTTTCTGTTTATTTAATTGTACAGAGAGAGGGAGGGGGAGAGAGATAAAGAGAGAGGGGGCAGGGAGGGAGAGGGAAGGAGGGGGCAGAGAGGGGGAGAGAAGGAGGGAGGGAGAGAGGTGGTAGGGTGGGAGATTAAGGGGGGAGGGAGAGGGAGGGTCACAGTGAGAGAGAGAGGAAGGAAAGAGAAAGGAAGGGAGGGAGTAGGAGGAGGGAGAGTGGGAGAGAGAGAGGATGGGAGAAATTGGGAGGGAGAGAGATAAAGAGAGAGAGGGGGCAGGGAGGGAGGAGAGGGGTGAGGAGGAAGGGGAGGAAGGTGGGAGAGAGGGGGGGGACGGGGGTGAGAGAAGGAGGGAGGGAGATAGGGAGAGAGAGGGAGATGGGAGAGTTAGGGAGGGAGGGAGAAAGGGAGGGAGACTTTGCCCGGGATTAAAATAAGGTTTTCCGTTTATTTAAGAAGCGTAATTTGACGTTTAATTGTACAGAGAGAGAAGGAGGGAGGGAGGGAGAGAGGTGGTAGGGAGGGAGATTAAGGGGGAGGGAGGGAGAGGGAGGGTTGGAGAGAGAAGAGGGAAGGAAAGAGAAAGAGAAAGGAAGGGAGGGAGTAGGGAGGGAGATAGAGGGGAGGGAGGGAGAGAAGGAGAGAAGGAGAGATAGGATGGGAGAAATGGGAGGGAGGGAGAAATAAAGAGAGAGAGAGGGGGGGCAGGGAGGGAGAGAGGGGTGAGGAGGAAGGGAGGAAGGTGGAGAGAAGGGGGACGGGGTGAGAGAAGGAGGGAGGGAGATAGGGAGAGAGAGGGAGATGGGAGAGTTAGGGAGGGAGGGAGAAAGGGAGGGAGGGAAAGAGAAAGGGAGAGAGGGGGTAAGGAGGGAGAGAGAGGGGGGAGGGAGAGAGGGGGTAGGGAGAAAACAAAAGGTAAACAGAAAACCTTATTATAAACCCGGGCAAAGCCGGGTACTTGCAACTAGTATATATATATAAAGTCAGTGCTTTTTTTTGTAATAAAACAGGTGCCAGTACTCAGTGATGGATTGCCGAACTTTTAACTACCAGTTCGACCTATTTTAGTTCTTATTGCGCGCAATTTTAAAATAATTCAATTTTAACAAATTAATAAATAAAATAAATTAATAATAAACGTTAAAATACAAGAAAAGTAATAATTTTTCCACACATTGAAAAAGACGACGGTACACACTGGTAAAAAGCACTGTAAATAGTTTTAAAAAAGTACAAATACAAGTCCGATTAATTACAGTTTCCTGTGACCAAGTTTAGGGATGTTTTGGAATGTTAATCTAGACACATCACTGTACTGAATGTGGCAAAGGGCGCTAACCTTGTATTGGATGTTTTTACGCAGCAATTACTAGGCAGCAAAAATGTCGTAATTATTTCAATAAGTAAGAAGGAATGTAGACCGACCAATAAGACAAACTAGGTCAGATGTAACGAGCATTTAGTGTATAGCAGATGTAACGAGCATTTAGTGTATAGCAGATGTAGCGAGCAGTTAGTGTATAGCAGATGTAGCGAGCAGTTGGTGTATAGCAGATGTAGCGAGCAGTTGGTGTATAGCAGATGTAGCGAGCAGTTGGTGTATAGCAGATGTAGCGAGCAGTTGGTGTATAGCAGATGTAGTGAGCAGTTGGTGTATAGCAGATGTAGCGAGCAGTTGGTGTATAGCAGATGTAGCGAGCATTTAGTGTATAGCAGATGTAGCGAGCAGTTAGTGTATAGCAGATGTAGCGAGCAGTTAGTGTATAGCAGATGTAGCGAGCAGTTGGTGTATAGCAGATGTAGCGAGCAGTTGGTGTATAGCAGATGTAGTGAGCAGTTGGTGTATAGCAGATGTAGCGAGCAGTTGGTGTATAGCAGATGTTGTGAGCAGTTAGTGTATGGCAGATGTAGCGAGCAGTTAGTGTATAACAGATGTAGCGAGCAGTTAGTGTATAGCAGATGTAGCGAGCAGATAGTGTATGGCAGATGTAGCGAGCAGTTAGTGTATGGCAGATGTAGCGAGCAGTTAGTGTATAGCAGATGTAGCGAGCAGTTGGTGTATAGCAGATGTAGCGAGCAGTTGGTGTATAGCAGATGTAGTGAGCAGTTGGTGTATAGCAGATGTAGCGAGCAGTTGGTGTATAGAAGATGTAGCGAGCAGTTGGTGTATAGCAGATGTAACAAGCAGTTGGTGTATAGCAGATGTAGCAAGCAGTTGGTGTATAGCAGATGTAGCAAGCAGTTGCTGTATAGAAGATGTAGCGAGCAGTTGGTGTAAATCAGATGTACCGAGCCGTTGGTGTAAACTGATGTAGCGAGCAGACCGGGCGTTAATTGGGTTCACTATTTGAGACGAATGTTCTAGAAGTAGTCAGATCATACATTTAGTAGCGAAATACAACAGTAGAAATAAACAGCTGTATAGAATATTGGAATATGTCATGTCAAAAACTTTTGATTTTGTAAATATTTAATGTTGTGAAATAATTACCAGCGCTCCCATAACAACGGGTATGGTGGGGCCTCTCATTCCCTACAACAACGGTTACGTTGGTTACATTACGGCGTTGTCCGACATTCATATCAACACAGTGTGATATGGGTTGTAAATATTTCCTAAAGGGATTAGCTGAACATGCACAATAGCATGTCCTCTCTAATACACACACACACGGATAGCAGCGTGCATCTTATATCGCGTTTAGAACAATATCTTGGAATTATAGTTTTTTTTTTTGTTTTGGGGGGGGGGCAGAATTATTACTCACACCCTGAGCCTAATTAACAAAAACTACTAAACATACATGGTGGGACGGATGGTCGAGTGGTGTAGATACTCGACTGTCAACCTGAGAGTCCTGGGTTCGATCATCAGTGAGAACCATGGGAATTTTTCCAGGTGAAATGTGTTTCAAGGTCGTCCCACAAGTCCACCCAGCTTTAAATGGGTACCTGACTTAAAGTTGGGGAGGTAAAGGCGGCTGGGCGTTGTGCTAACCACACAATCCCTTCATATGCCGAGGTTATAGAAACAGATAAATTCTACACTTCATCTGCCCCGATAGCCCTTTAGTGCTAAGGTGAACTTTACTACTACTACTTGCTTTACTAAACAAACATAAGTGGGAAGTAAAAAGTGACTTTAAATACATAATTTAAAATCATGCACATTCCACCATATAATTTAGAAGTACATATTTATTAACAATAGAAGATTGGAAACTGAAATGGATAATATTTCACTTATACTGCCGACATTAATATCTTGCTCTAAGTGTACATTTATTGTATTTACAGCCCTTATGTTATTGTACTTCTCTATTAAGCCAATAACAGTGATATTAATAAACTTAGCGTGATTCGCTATGGATTTTTTTTTTTAAATAGGGAGAAGTCGGAGGATAGAGACCTCAACAGTGTTCGGAAAACAACTTCCTAAGATCATCATTGGTTTTTCCTCCGTCTTCTTTGTTCCCACTTTAAACAGTTTTAATAAACATACATAAATACATACTTTAACATATAATTGCCATATAGTGGTACATACAATGATTACATTGAATTTTTTTTTTTAAACAAACTTTCATTTCTCCCTATGGGGGGGGGGGGTATCTTTGGTTTGGCCGCTACCGTGTTAAGTGGGTTTTTTTTGGTTTAATAAAAAAAAGTTTTTGAGGTTTTTTTTTTTAAACCTTGTCTTTCCTCTCCACAACTTCCTCCTTCCCACCTTTCTCAATTTTTTCCACTTACCCAGCGGTATTTTAAGATTCCACTCAGGGCACCACGATTACACGCCAATGTGGCCAAGGAAAGTCTCACTTTTTTTTCTGGCCAGATTTTTTAATAAAAATACTAAATGGTTAAATGAGTTGTTTTGTCTCATTAATGTTTTCCGTTAAATTGTCTATATTCCTCGAAAAGAAAACACTTTTAAAAGTTGACATTTTTATCAGTAAACTGAGTAAACAGGCCAATGAACTTGGATATGTTATGACATTATCGTCTTTTGATTTATTTTTATTCTTGAAAGTTTGTTACAATGACAAATAACATATTAACCAGTTGTTGTGTAGACTGGGATCCACCACTATACCCGTTGTACTTAGACTGAAAACCACCACCATACCCGTTGTATTTAGACTGAAAACCACCACCATACCCGTTGTATTTAGACTGAAAACCACCACCATACCCGTTGTACTTAGACTGAAAACCACCACCATACCCGTTGTATTTAGACTGAAAACCACCACCATACCCGTTGTATTTAGACTGAAAACCACCACCATACCCGTTGTATTTAGACTGAAAACCACCACCATACCCGTTGTATTTAGACTGAAAACCACCACCATACCCGTTGTATTTAGACTGAAAACCACCACCATACCCGTTGTATTTAGACTGAAAACCACCACCATACCCGTTGTATTTAGACTGAAAACCACCACCATACTTGTTGTTGTGGGAGTGCAGGACATGACAAAGATATTGACATCTTATGTTTAACTCCAGGGAAGCTAAGTATTTAAGATCTAACGAAGGTTGCACTTCTAGTGACATTTAACTTCTTATGCTAAGCTCTCGTTATGAAAAATAAAATGAAAACAAAATTTGCCGTTTCCCCGGAGTCTGAGCTGACCAAATGAACCACATACCTTCTTGTATACTCTTTATAAATATACGTATGCAAAATTAAAAACACCATTAAATGATTACAAAAACAAACTGATCAATTAATAAGCATGTTATATATTTTATATATTTCATTTTTATGTAGTTAAATATCCATCTGCATCAGAATGAAACATGACTCTTTTAAAATCGTGTAACTAGAAATTTCTAGTAGGAGATATTTATATTTTCTTTGTATATTTATATGTTATAATAAATGAATGAACCAGAATATGGACTATGTTGAGAGAGTGCCGAAAGTGTGAGATTGGTAATTACGCTCTGGCTACCGTTATAATACACCCGACAATGGTGACAACAACACATTATACACTTACAATGGTGACAATAATACATCATATCCTGACATATGTCATAATAATACACGATATCCCAACAGTGGTGACAATAACACACCATACCCTTACAATGGTGACAATAACACACCATATCCTGACAATGGTGACAATAACACACCATACCCTTGCAATGGTGACAAAAATACATCATATCCTGACAATGGTGACAATAACACACCATACCCTTGCAATGGTTACAAAAATACATCATATCCTGACAATGGTGACAATAACACACCATACCCTTGCAATGGTGACAAAAATACATCATATCCTGACAATGGTGACAATAATACAACATATCGCGACAATGTTGACAATAATACACCATACCCTTACAATGGTGACAATAATACATCATATCCTTGCAATGGTGACAAAAATACATCATATCCTGACAATGGTGACAATAATACAACATATCGCGACAATGTTGACAATAATACACCATACCCTTACAATGGTGACAATAATACATCATATCCTTGCAATGGTGACAAAAATACATCATATCCTGACAATGGTGACAATAATACAACATATCGCGACAACGTTGACAATAATACACCATACACTGACAATGGAGACAAAAATACATCATATCCTTGCAATGGTGACAATAATACAACATATCGCGACAATGGTGGCAATAATACACCATACCCTTACAATGGTGACAAAAATACATCATATCCTGACAATGGTGACAATAATACAACATATCACGACAATGTTGACAATAATACACCATACCCTTACAATGGTGACAAAAATACATCATATCCTGACAATGGTGACAATAATACAACATATCGCGACAGTGTTGACAATAATACACCATACCCTTACAATGGTGACAAAAATACATCATATTTTGACAATGGTGACAATAATACAACATATCGCGACAAAGTTGACAATAATATAACATATCGCGACAATGTTGACAATAATACAACATATCGCGACAATGTTGACAATAATACACCATACACTGACAATGTTGACAATAATACACCATACACTGACAATGTTGACAATAATACAACATATCGCGACAATGTTGACAATAATACAACATATCGCGACAATGTTGACAATAATACACCATACACTGACAATGGTGACAATAATACAACATATCGCGACAATGTTGACAATAATACAACATATCGCGACAATGTTGACAATAATACACCAAACACTGACAATGTTGACAATAATACACCATACACTGACAATGTTGACAATAATACACCATACACTGACAATGGAGAAAATAATACACCATACACTGACAATGTTGACAATAATACACCATACACTGACAATATTGACAATAATACACCATACACTGACAATGTTGACAATAATACAACATATCGCGACAATGTTGACAATAATACAACATATTGCGACAATGTTGACAATAATACACCATACACTGACAATGGTGACAATAATACAACATATCGCGACAATGTTGACAATAATACAACATATCGCGACAATGTTGACAATAATACACCATACACTGACAATGTTGACAATAATACACCATACACTGACAATGTTGACAATAATGCACCATACACTGACAATGTTGACAATAATACACCATACACTGACAATGGAGATAATAATACACCATACCCTTACAATGGAGACAATAATACACCATACACTGACAATGGAGACAATAATACACCATACCCTTACAATGGAGACAATAATACACCATACACTGACAATGGAGACAATAATACACCATACACTGACAATGGAGACAATAATACATCACATCCTGACAATGGAGAAAATAACACATCTTATTCTGGCAAATTGTAAATGTGTAAGCCACTTGTTAAATCTTGTTGTTACGCGTGATGCTAAAGTACTACACGAAGTAACCAAATGTTTGTCAGTGCAAACATTTGCAAAGTTAGTAGCTATCTGGAACAAACAAACTCGCTCATGTTTGGCTGCAGATGCAATCAAAGCGGCAATTGGCTCGTTTCTTGTTATTCCCGGTGACACCCGGTGACGATTCTTTAGCAAAAATACATTGTTTACTATCCAAACCAGAATTAGAAGCTAAACTTGATATGGTGTTTGATTGCCTTTTTATCAAGAGACTGATTCCTCGGGAGAAAATATCCATTGCAGAATACATTGAAGTATTTGCTCCATTGTGTCGTGGACCGGACATTCTGCAAGGAGAAAATAATGTTGGATTAAGCCATTTGCTGCCCACACTAACCGTTACAAAAGGTCAACTACATGGAATGATTGTGCGACATAAACACTCTCTCACAGTGTGTGAACCCATTGCCAGAACTGTTATTGATGGAATCAATGCGCGATTCGATTTTATATGTTCTGACCCAGAGGCAAAACTGGCAGCAGTGGTCAGTCAATCCAAAATTAAAGACCGACTAGACGGACAACTTGGATCACAAGTTGTACAAACGTTAATGTGTGCCTGCAGTGCACTGAGTGCAGTGCAAACTCAACTTACTCGGAAGTTTGGTGCAACTTCAGTACATTCAACAGTACAGATATCTGAATGTACATATTTTTTTTACGTGTTTTACTGCACGGCGGCAGAACCAGAACGAATTGCTTAATAGTAACAGTTCTGCTGAAGTAGACAAATATCTTGAAGATAACTCATCAGAGATGCTGTCATTAACACCCTACCCAAGCATTAAGAAACTATACCTGCAACTTAACAATGGACTTACAGCTAGTGTTGCCATTGAGCGCCTGTTTTCATTGCGTGGGCGTGTTTTTTTTTATGCCATTTAAGCAGTGATCCTTTTGAAATGATGGTCTTCTTACGTGCCAAGTGGTGAATTGAGTAGCAATAAAATTGTGCTTTGACATTCTGTTTTATTGTTTATTATTTTTTTTTAAACTTGAAAAACTTGCACTCATTATATTTTAAATAAAAATATTTTGTTGTTCTCAAAAGTATTGGTATTGTATTGGTATCGATTTTGGCAATACATTTTTACTTGAGTATTTGTATTGGTATTGGCGATACTCTTTTCATGAAGCATTGGTATTGGTATTGACGATATAATTAAAGAGTATTGTTAACAACCCTGCATATATGCTAATGCTTAATAAATCTGTTAATATTAGTTATACCTCTTTCGTAAATTAGTCTGACTTGTTTATTATGCCAATTTTTGCCAATTTGCTATGATATATATATATATATTGCATGTCTGCAATATCTACAGTGCGGCGAGGTGAGTGTGCCGCTAGCATCTGCCGGGATGGCAGAAAATGGTTATAACACCTGTCCAGAATGGCAAGGTAAGGGTTTATTTCCTGACAGTCGGACAGTGGGGAGGGGAGGATAATGTGCCCTCTCCCCGACAAGAACCAACAGGCTGAGAAGATTTGCTTGAGTGGGACAGGGTAAAGGGATCCAAGTGGATTACCGATTGTAGTTAAAATCGGATTAAAATATTTATTAGCCATATTTCTTTACAAACAAATAATTATGGCAAATTTTTAAATATATATATAAATATTATAATAACATTTAAGAGTTTTGATAATGTACATAAAAGTAATGCTATATTGAATTTATCTTTACTTAAAAAGACATATCATATCTCTAGAGTGTGTTATTTAGAATAATGCACATTACTAAAATTAAATAATTAGGTTTTAGATTTCCCAGTTATTTACACATTTAATAATACAGAGAGATATTTATTTGTAGTTATATATTAAAATGGTAGATAACTCTAGAAAACACAGTATTACAAGATTTCTCATTTCAAAACCATTTCTCTCCCCGGAAAATATATGCACGATGAAATATTGCAGCAATACATGTTATCACTTTTGTAGAACATAGATTTTCTAACTGTAAATAAAGATTATTTTCAAAAATTGACATCTATGTGAACTGAGATTATTTTAAAATATTTTTATTTTGTAAATGTAATACTGGTGTGTGTGTGAGGCATGTAATACTGGTGTGTGTGTGAGGCATGTAATACTGGTGTGTGTGAGGCATGTAATACTGGTGTGTGTGAGGCATGTAATACTGGTGTGTGTGTGTAAGTCATGTAATATATTAAGTTATTAGCTCTGTGAGAGGCCTGTAATGTTAGGCCTGTATATTAGGGTGGGTTGAAAAAGAGAAAATATTGGAATATCATTACGGAACTCCGTATTTATTTGACAAATGACCTCTGAAATAATGAACAAAATTTTAAATTGTTTTTGTATTACAGGAAGTGCTCCATTTTTAAATTTGAAAATTGCGTTAACCAGCATTTTCAGCTTGATGCATTCTATTATTACTTGCTTAATTTTAAGATTTAGTAACTATATTATGCTTTTAATTTGTATGCCTGTTGTATATTTCTATTGCAGGTTATTTATTTAGAACAATAAATTGAATGTTTTGTAACTTAATGGCTACAAGAAGCGTAACACGGCACTCAGTATTCGGCGATGCCGGTGAATTTCCTCACAATGTACTGCCAACAAATCGTCAAGTTGCGCAGCATTTCTTGCATATGAAAAAAAGAAAGAATGATTCCAACAAAGACAAATACAGAGCTGTAACAGATGCTGTTATCAGTCTGTGGAACAAAGCTTCCATTCCAACGATGCACTACCGATCTGTAATCAAACGTGTGGAAACAATGATTTCAACAGGTTCATAACTGTCTCGTTCTAAATCAAGTTCAGCACGTCAGTCTACCTTTCTGGCCTCTTTGGACTCATTGTTTGATATAGCTGCATGTAAGTGCAGTATGTCTTATGACAATTCTACAAAACAAGTAAGCATATCTTGTAACTGTCCTAGAAATTTGAAAGTTCCACCAGATGAACTGTTGTTTTTATATGATCAAAGAAACTCTCGCAAAATGGTTATGGCAAATATAGACTTCAAGCAACAACCAGATTGCAGAAGCGTTTACAACGAAAAAATTGAAGAAGAAACAAGATGTAAAATGCCAAGAAAATTTTCAAGTGCTGAGAGTAACTTAAATCTTAGTGAAGAAGAATCTAGTAACAGTTGTGCAAGTGACCAAAGTGTTGCAGAGGACAGCGATGACGAGGTACTTCATGATAGTGATGATAAATCCAGTAGTATTGATGATGTAGCTGAAGGTCAGATGCGAATACCCCTTCCAAATTTAGCAAAAGAAGCAGACAGATATGGCATATCAGACAGAGCTGCAGCATCCCTAGCAACAGCAGTGCTTATCGATGTTGGCTTCATAACCAAACAGAATCAAAGCTTTGTGATAGACAAGAATAAAGTACATCGTGAGAGGCTGAATTTAAGAAAGGGTTTGCAACGTATATGCGACAGTCACCAAAAGGTATCACAAGTATTTACTTTGATGGTAGACGAGACACCACTTTGGTCAAAGTAAACAGAAGTGGCAAGTGGTATGGTGACACTACTGTTGAAAATCATTATGTTCTAGTTGAAGAACCAGGTAGTAGCTATCTGACACATGTGACGCCTTCATCAGGCAGAAGTACTGATATTGCTAACAGTATTGTAACTGTAATTAGAGAGCAAGATGCAAGTGATAGTATCTTAGCAATAGGCTGTGACAGTACAAATGCAAATGTCGGCAGTAAAGGTGGAGTAATCCGTCATCTAGAGGTGGCTTTAGGACGTCCTCTGAATTGGTTCATATGCTTGCTACACACAAATGAACTACCACTGCGCCATCTGTTTACAACACTGGATGGGCCAACATCTGGAGCAACGAGTTTCAGTGGTCCCATTGGTCGTGAACTTCATCATTGCGAACTGAAACATATTGCTAATTTTACAAAGATCACAAGTCAACACAGTATGCCTGTGTTAGATGAGGATGTGGTAGCTGATCTCTCATGTGACCAGAAATATTTATATGATATTGTAACAGCCATTAGAACTGGCGTTGTTTCTGAAAATTTATCAGCTAGAAAGTCTGGTCCCCTAAATCATTCACGATGACTTACTTTTGCCAACAGGGTTTGCCGCCTGTATATTGCTACAGACAATCCTTCTGCTAACCTTTGCATCATAACACACTTCATTGTAACTAACTATGCTGCAAACTGGTTCAACATAAAGCACAATCCCTCGTGCACATATGGCGCAAGACATGTCTATCATGCAACTCAACTTCTCAAAGAACTTTCCAGTGAAACTGCTGCTATTGTCAAGCCCTACATTAGTCGCAGTGCATATTTTGCTCACTCAGAAAATATTCTTATTGCTATGCTGGCTGATTCAGACAAAAGTATTCGCTCAAGAGCAGTTGATATTATACTCCAGCAAAGACTCCAGGCATCTACAGCTGCAATACGTCTGTTTAAAGTTCCGCCGATTAACTATGATGCAACAAACTACGTTGATCTGATTAACTGGGAAGATATCCAGGAGCCACCACTCACGATGAAGCTGACAGATGATGATATTGCTAAATTCAGCAATGAGCCACTCACTTTGAATTACAAGAACCACACTCAAGGAGTGGAACGTTGCATAAAACTGGTTACAGATGCCTCAAAAGCTGTTTATGGTTTTGAGGCCAGAGATGGTTTTATTCGTGCACGAGTAAATTCCCGCAATTTAATGCCTCGTTTTGATTCAAAACAAGATTATTGTGATAACTTTTTGCAGTAACGATTCGTTAGAAAAGGACATACCTATATTCTGTGAGTAATTACCATTGCTTGACTGTTTATATTTGCATACAATATTGATTTACGTTAGGTGTGTCTCATTATTTGATAAGTCTGCTGTGGTTGTCAATACTATTAAAGCGAGTATTTTCTAAATTAAAAATGGGGCACTTACAAGTGTCCAGAACTAATTTCTTTGTGATTTTCTTTGGTTTCACATGCAAACGCAAAGTTTTCCTGAGTTCCGTGCCACATTTTTATTTTCAACCCACCCTACTGTATATATTTCAACATGTATGGTAGGCTATTGTTTATCGAGTCTTTTTTTTTTACATCCAAAAAGTTTAATGTGAAGTGGAAAGTCAAGGGGGGCGCCGCCCCCCCCCCATAAAAGTTTTAGGGGGGGCGGCTGCCCCCTCTGTCCATCCTGTTCCGCCGCGACTGTATCTATCTCTCTATCTATCTATTCTATCAATTCAATCTATCTACCTATCAAACAATCAATATGCCGCCATTGCCGGCTTGATAGAGTGTGTGTACTGCTGATCGGCCGGAATGGCGAGGCAAGGTTTTTTTTCCTGCCACTCGGACAGAGGGGAGGGTGTAATGTGCCTGTACCCTGAGCCCGAAATGACATACTCCGAAGGTGTGCTTGAGTGGGACAGAGTGTAAGGGTGTTGCGTGCCGACCAAATCTGTCACCACCGCCAGCTGTGATTACCATGGTCTCGGATAGTCCTCATTGACCTCAGTTTGATTAAGTACAACAACCAAATAACTGCAAAGTATGGTATTCACTACCAAACTGCCAGAAAGGTGAGGTGTCCTCAGAGGCTTAGTGAGGGGTGGGCAAGGAGGCGCATCATGCCCCGGGCGCTACTCACAAAGGGGCCCCAAATGGAATATTTTAAATGTAATATTTTAGGGTTTTCGAATTGGGGACCGCTTAAAAGATATTAAAAAGGTATTGTGCCCCGGGCGCGAGCTAAGCTCGCTATGCCAATGGGTGTTTTTGGCCATGCCATTAGAGGCGAAGTGATTAAACACACTCCATTTCAACCAACGGGAGGCATGGGTTGTACCAGCCTTTCGACCAACAATTCCCATCTTCTTTCTGAGACACTCTTGTAAAGGGTTATTATGTTATAACTGATGACAATTGAATCCAACTAAACTAGCTGAATATTAGATCATGTTCTTATACACACACACACACACACACACACATATATATATATATATATATATCATGTGCATTGTTCACATGTCTTTATATATAGTTAGGTGATATTGTACCAACCACTTGTCGGTCAGTCCTGATATATCGTGAGGTGATATTGTACCAACCACTTGTCGGTCAGTCCTGATATATCGTGAGGTGATACAAATGTACCAACCATTTGCCGGTCAGGTATTGATATATTTCGTGAGGTGATATTAGTACTTTCAGCCACTTCGCTCGGTCAGTCCTAATATAATTGTGAGGTGATATTGTACCAACCACTTGTCGGTCAGTCCTGGATATATCGTGAGGTGATATTGTACCAACCACTTGTCGGTCAGTCCTGATATATCGTGAGGTGATATTGTACCAACCACTTGTCGGTCAGTCCTGATATATCGTGAGGTGATATTGTACCAACCACTTGTCGGTCAGTCCTGATATATCGTGAGGTGATATTGTACCAACCACTTGTCGCTCAGTCTTGATATATCGTGAGGTAATATTGTAACAGCCACTTGTCGGTCAGTCCTGATATATCGTGAGGTGATATTGTACCAACCACTAGTCGCTCAGTCCTGATATATCGTGAGGTAATATTGTAACAGCCACTTGTCGGTCAGTCCTGATATATCGTGAGGTGATATTGTACCAACCACTTGTCGCTCAGTCCTGATATATCGTGAGGTGATATTGTACCAACCACTTGTCGGTCAGTCCTGCGATATCTGAGATACGGATATTTACCAACCACTTGTCGGTCAGTCTTGATATATCGTGAGGTGATATTGTACCAACCACTTGTCGGTCAGTCCTGATATATCGTGAGGTGATATTGTACCAGCCACTTGTCGGTCAGTCCTGATATATCGTGAGGTGATATTGTACCAACCACTTGTCGGTCAGTCCTGATATATCGTGAGGTGGATTATTGTACCAACCACTTGTCGCTCAGTCCTGATATATCGTGAGGTGATATTGTACCAGCCACTTGTCGGTCAGTCCTGATATATCTTAGTGGATATTGTACCAACCACTTGGTCGGTCAGTATTGATATATCGTGAGGTGATATTGTACCAGCCACTTGTCGGTCAGTCCTGATATATCGTGAGGTGATATTGTACCAACCACTTGTCGCTCAGTCCTGATATATCGTGAGGTGATATTGTACCAACCACTGTCGCTTGGTCCTGATATATCGTGAGGATATTGTACCAACCACTTGTCGCTCAGTCCTGATATATCATTGAGGTGATATTGTACCAACCACTTGTCGGTCAGTCCTGATATATCGTGAGGTGATATTGTACCAACCACTTGTCGCTCAGTCTTGATATCGTGAGTGTAATATTGTAACAGCCACTTTGTTTGAGTCAGTCCTGATATATCGTGAGGTGATATTGTAGTCAACCACTTGTCGCCTCAGTCCCTGATATATCGTGAGGTGATATTGTACCAACCACTTGTCGGTCATTCCTGATATATCTGTGAGGTGATATTGTACCAGCCACTTGTCGGTCAGTCCTGATATATCGTGAGGTGATATTGTACCAACCACTTGTCGGCCAGTCTTGATATATCGTGAGGTGATATTGTACCAACCACTTGTCGGTCAGTCTTGATATATCGTGAGGTGATATTGTACCAACCACTTGTCGTCCAGTCCTGATATATCGTGAGGTGATATTGTACCAACCACTTGTCGGTCAGTCCTGATATATTGTGAGGTGATATTGTACCAGCCACTTGTCGGTCAGTCTTGATATATCGTGAGGTGATATTGTACCAACCACTTGTCGTCCAGTCTTAATATATCGTGAGGTGATATTGTACCAACCACTTGTCGGTCAGTCTTGATATATCGTGAGGTGATATTGTACCAACCACTTGTCGGTCAGTCCTGATATATCGTGAGGTGATATTGTACCAACCACTTGTCGGTCAGTCCTGATATATCGTGAGGTGATATTGTACCAACCACTTGTCGGCCAGTCTTGATATATCGTGAGGTGATATTGTACCAACCACTTGTCGGTCAGTCCTGATATATCGTGAGGTGATATTGTACCAACCACATGTCGGCCAGTCCTGATATATCGTGAGGTGATATTGTACCAACCACTTGTCGGTCAGTCCTGATATATCGTGAGGTGATATTGTACCAACCACTTGTCGGCCAGTCTTGATATATCGTGAGGTGATATTGTACCAACCACTTGTCGGCCAGTCTTGATATATCGTGAGGTGATATTGTACCAACCACTTGTCGGTCAGTCCTGATATATCGTGAGGTGATATTGTACCAACCACTTGTCGGCCAGTCTTGATATATCGTGAGGTGATATTGTACCAACCACTTGTCGGCCAGGTCCTCTGGCGAGTCACGCAAAAAAAAATTTCAGGTGGGCAGCGACAAAATTTTAATTTATCATTAAAGGGTCGAGAATCAATGTATTCACAGTTACAACTTAATTTTTCTCTACAACACAAGATAAAAAAAAAGTGTAAATGTGCAAAGTAAGCTGTGCAAACACACAGACACACAAACATACACACACACAAACAAGCACACTCGTGTGCGTAAGACAAGGATGTATACTAAGATTGCTGTACACGCACGGCTGTATAATAAGTAGGAGTGGTCAAGGGGAGAGAATCAGTGTTTGACTGGTCATGGAATGAAATCAGGAACATGTGCGTGTGTAGTGAACGAGTGACCTTGTCTAGTACTATTAGGTGATGTCCAGCGCCTGTTGAGACAGCTAATATAGGTCACTCACATGAAGAGGTGAGCTGGTGCTGTAAGCGACAGCTGTGGTTGTTTGTAATGTTTTATAAAAGCTAGTCATTAAAAGACTCATTGTATTGATATATCGAGTGTTGGAGTTATTGTTATTTGTCACGTGCCGACTTTCTGTGTTATTTCTAACCCAGAGTCACAAAAAATCTATTACCCACTGTTATATTATGATAAATCGACGAATCCTCATTCACTGAGTCAATTTAGAAATACTAACCAGGGCTGGGGAGTTGGAGTCGGAACAACAGTGTGTATGTTCCGTATCCCCCCCCCCCCCGGAAGAAAACAGAATATTTTCTCCTGAGATATAAACTGAAACAATTAATTGACGGCTGACGAGTGTAAACAAAAGTATAAATTGATTTAACAAAAGTAATTATACATTTATTCTATAAAACAACCATGTTGTGCGGTATATTTAAATGTATGTTATACACTGACACTGTATATCAAAAGTGCACATTTATTATCTAATAATTCGGTAACAAAAAAATAATATAAAAACAAAATTGAGATCATGTAAATTACACAATGTATTTAAAGGTGCATATTAATCAAAAGTATAAATTAGACAGTGGCGTAGCCGAGCTTAACTCGCGCCCGGGGCACAATACCTGTTTAGTGCCCCCCCTCCCCATTCGAAAAACATTTAACATTAGATGTAGAATGTACCACTTCTGAATAACACCCGGGGCACGATTCCCCCCCTCGCCCATCCCTTGCTACGCCACTGAAATCAGAAATGTGAACGACTTTAACCTCTATTTAAATTTTAGTGCGTAAATTTAATTGACAAAATTGAATTTTTATTTCTTTTTACGCCCGCCATTGCCAGCATGATAGGGTGTTGTGTGACCACCACACCAGCATGCATTGTTGGCGGCCTGATGCATGTCTGCCATGCCTACAGAGCGGCGGGGTGAGTGTGCCCGCTATCATCTGCCGGGATCGCAGAAAAAAAGGGTTTTAAGACCTGTCCAGACTGGCTAGACCAGCAGGCTGGTGTGAAAACTATTAATCAGACTAAGCCAGCTGAATTAAATCGTATAAAACAAACAAAAACAAACAAAACAACAATAATAAACTAGAGTCCTAGACGGACAAGATAAGTCATTTATTGAAATATTTGTTTCATGTAAAGAGTTATTTTATTTATACTTTTTAGTGCATTTAATTAAAAGCTAAAAAAAGTTTATGATTTTTTTATCTTTTACCATGTTTTTTACTTTCTATACTTTTTATTTTTAACAAATTAATATTTCTTTGTTTTAGTAGTGATATATATATATATATATATATATATATATATATATATATATATATATATATATATATGTATATATATGTATACGGCTAAAAAAGATTCACTTTGTTACAGACAGTTACAATGGTACTAGTACTGTCTAATAACCTACAATGTACAACGAAAAATTTGATAATGCTGCTCCCATGCTTCAGGCTGCTCTAAATTTCTTTTTGATGCTGATAATGAAGCCTGGTCCCCATTTTGATGTCTTTCAAGTTTGTTTAATACAGCTTTTAAAATAATGTCTTGGGCTTTATGATTGTGTATCACTAGCGGGTGCTGCAATGCCTGCCTTAGGACTTCAAGACTGCACAGGTCTGGTCTAGCAGCAGACAGCAGACTGAGCAAGTCATCACCGAGTTTGTCTGTTTCCACCACCTATTCTTTTGCAATGGTCGGCGCCTTATCTGCTACTTGGGAGTCCACGTTGTCCAATTTAATGTTTTTGCTCTTTGGAGGCAGATTTTCAAAGTTGACTTCAAAACATTGCTGCGTTGTTTGTCTCGTTAGTGAATGTTGACTGGCCCTGGCGTGAGGTGTATGATGGTCGAGCCATCTGAAAATACTTTTGATCACAACATCTTCATTCAAAACTTTCAGGTTTTGACTTTTGAGTAGCTCGAGTAATCTTACGACGGGTATCTCCAAAAAACTTTTCGTATTTGAAAACGAATCAAAATTATGGGTGACGAAATTCCAAATTAACTTTTGAATATGTTTGTTGTTAATTATGTTTGCATGATGCAAATAATCTTCATAGTTGACCAATGATAAAGATCTGTGCACAAATTCATTACACTTAGTTATCAAAAATTTTATCTGAAGCTGGTTAACAGCATGCCACATATTAATAACATTGTCATTTGTTAAAACATCTTCACCTGTATAAAGTGACTGAAGTATGGAGTTAAAAGTCTTGCTACGAATGTTGTTTATCGTTACATATTTTAAATCAACCTCTTTCTCCTTGGATCTGAAAAGATTACGGAAATATCCAGAGCAAGCAGCGAGCAGGAATCTGTGACACTTGAAATTAACTAATTCACATATGACAGTCAAATCTGTAAGTTCTTCAGACCTCCAGAACTCACTTAAATTTTTGACGATGCCATAGGCCACTTCTCTATCGATAGCCATTCTCAATTTTCGGAACTGAAAAGATAAAAAGGTTAAATTAAAAAAAAAATATGTTTCAATGTTAAACTGTATTGTACGTGCAACAGGGTCATATTAAGAACCAAAAATGAATACCATATCAAACCCATGTGTTGAAACCCATAAAAACAATTCAAATATCAGTGGTTAATTAGCATAGAGTCCCTAAGTTAGTGGGATTCCAGGTCAAGAACTATGTCGCAGTGGTGGAGCAATACTAAAAATTATAATACTAATGAGTAACAGAATATAGCAGTCAAGGTCCGTCCTATAATATATCATCATCATCATCATATATAATATTATTCATTTCCAGTGTGCGTTAAATCGAAAGCGGAAAACAAGAATTCAAAATGGCGTCATCCCCTGAGTCTCGATTCATTTTTTCTTTTTGATATTATCTACAGTTTTCAATAGTTTCTGTGCTTTTAATTATGAAATGTAAAAGTCCCCAATATCAAAAATAAATAATTAGCATATAATATCATTCAAATCATTGTAGTTTTTATTACAACAGAGCATTTTAACATCGTCAGACGTAAACAATAGTAATAATCGAAAATCTCCGAAGTCGGAGACGATAAGACTATTGACCGCATTTTCGTATCTGACTTCGTAAATAAAGTCAATATAATATTTTAAAAAAGAAATTCTGCAAATTTCTCTACTATTTAAGTTCTCAGCTTTTATAATATTTATTTTTTTAAATAAATACGGCTTTGAATTATTTCTTAATTACAAAATAACAATATTGGCCTCAAAACTAGGTCAAAAGGCAATGAAAACATACCGAGCAATATTTTTTTTTATAGTACATTAAAATTGCATCTTAATTTGGTTGGCGCGGTGGCAGGATGGTTATGCAGCTTGGAAAATTCACTTTTATGCAGACTCTCCGGGTTCGATTTCACCCAGTGACATTTATTTTTATTGTTTTTTGTTTCATAATGTATCCTTTTAGTTGTTTTAATGAAAAGTAACTAATTAGATCTCTTTGACATTTTTTTTTAAATTGAAATAATTTATCTTTTAGGATGTTGTAAGAAAAAGAATCAACAACTAATTAGATTTTTAATTATTTCATAACTTAAAAAAAAATTAACACAGAGGCGTAACTAGGGTTAGGGGGTGTGTGTCCAAAATCGAAAGGCCACCGGGCTCCTGCTTTAGGGGAGCCCCCAAAATTATTTTTTACATTAAATATTAAGTAAATAATCTCATGTCATGGTATCGAATGTCAAAATGCAGGGCCCCAAAATCCTAGGTTCGGCAATGGCTTAACAAGTCTATCTTCCTGCAAAGGCTTTGCGGGGTACAGCTAGTATATATATATATATATATAAGCGATTTGGGCTCTGTGTTGAATTGAAAGTAAAGAATTAATACAACAGTATTCCAGTTTAAAATACAATCATGAAAAAAAAATCGGATCTGCCCGAAACCAAAAAAAGGGGATATAACTCTATGCAAATGTTTTGCAGGGTAAAGCTAGTGTATAAATAAACGTTTTCAAACAAGACGGTCCAATATTCTTTCTGAAAGTAACAATAACTCTGGCCTGATAAGATGGTATCTTGAAATGTTATAAAAGCGTTTCTCAAGTTATATTTTTAAATCCTGTGTTTACATGGACGTCTGTATCCTGAAATAATGAGTTGTCTGTTTCTTAGCTCCTGTCAACCACTAATGGGATGGCGCTAAAACAACAACCATAGATGCACTACCAATACTACAGGTAGGTAGTGACTGAACACTCAGAGAGTTGAGCCCCCTAATCCACAACCTGCTTGATCTCTATCTATACAACTAGCTGACCGGTTGTGATGAACATTATCACTTTTATAACTAACTCTAGAAATATTGATATCAAAAATATTACAAGTCTTATTGAGAGAGCGTTACTGTCTCAGAGGCGTACCTAGAGTGGAGGGAGGGGGATCCGAATTCGTTATTAGTCCCCCCCGGGCCCCGGCTTGAGGGGGCCCCACAATTTTTTACATTACATGTCGCCATAGAAACCATTTTAAAATAAAAAAAAGTCGTACGACGACGGGTTTTTTTTTAGGGTCGGGCGGAGACTAAGGATGGGTCGTGGGTCAGGGAACATTGATCCATGACCCATGTGACCCATCCAATTTTGCGACCCATTTGACCCATTACTTGCTCTGCCCCGGGCCCTATAAATCCCTAGGTTACTGTTATTGAGAAAGTAAATGGTTTTTAAATCACAGAATGTTATGTAAACCGAATGGCTGTTGTCATTCGTGATTCAATGTTCTCAAACAAATATGACAATCAGGTCTGTGTTATGGAGGCCATGTTTGAAGTCAGTAAGAACCGCTTTCTGGGTTATATATATATATAATATATATATATATATATATATATATATATATACTGTTTTAGCTACAAAACAACGGCGTAGCGAGGGACGAGGCGAGGGGGGCATCATGTCCCGGGCACTACTTACAAAGGGGCGCCAAATGGTATACTTTATATATAATATTATATGGTTTTGGAATGGGTTGGGGGGGGGCGCTAAAAAGGTATTGTGCCCCGCGCGCGAGCTAAGCTCGCTTCACCACCGCTACGCAAGTGCAATTTATTATTCAAGTCAACGGATAAAGTGGGACGGGTGGTCGAGTGGTGTAGACACTCGACTGTTGACCTAAGAGTCACGGGTTCGATCCTAGGTATATATATAACTATTTATAAATGTATAAATTCAGTTCCGTTAAGGCCATCAGGACACTTAAAATGTAGTATTCGTTTGTTTCCGTAAACACTGCATTCATAAGAGTTATGTGATTAGCACAATACCCATCTGTCTTTATTTCACGAACCCGTTTGACTGGCTGGACATTGAACCCAACTTTTATCAAAACCAGGAAACATTTCCCTTGGATCTCACCAAATAAACTTTAATAAAGTGCACTAAAAAGTAAAAAAAAAATATCGTAGGTCATACAAACATTTAAATAAACTATTATTGAAATTATAAGCGTGGGTGACCATAAAGATGTATAGAATATGTGCACCATGGGCTCGTCCATTGTTGACGTTAACAAATTTTAGCACTGTTTAGATCCCCCCTCGCTTTTCCTTAGTCAACAATTTTTAAAATTTTCGGTAACCATCTGGTTAAAATTACGTCAATTTTTTTTTTATCTTTTCCATTTTACTTGGAAAGATTATAAGTAAATTCAACAGACCCAAATATACACGGCAGTAATACTGAATCCATGAAATAATTATATTTCAATCCACACTGATGACATAAACAGACGAACTATTTAAATACAGGCAGAAGGCCGATCCGAGTGGTCTGATCTGTCGGCAGTAATTGAAAACACACGTTAACACAATAGTGGACATCTTAGCTATAATCTTTCTTTTTAACCCTTCTACATATAGTGCTAATAGATCGAAACCTTTCAGTCTCATCCCGATAAACATTTTGCACCTATACATATCTTCAACAGCTTTACTCCAGTATTGTACACACTGACATTGTCAGTAATTAAAATAGCTTCTAAAATAGTAAATTGTCTACGACACTGACCACACAAACTTTTCAACAAATTCAATTCAATAAAGACAGTCTGCCACGACCCAGAGGTCAGTCTGGTTCAACTAATATATCATTTATCTTGCTTTGATTTGTTTGTTTTTTTCTATATGTCACGAAAGTTCATCCTGTTGGAACTAACATTCACACAGAGCAGTGGCGTCACTAGGGGGATGCGGGGGGTGCGGACAGCTGCGGGTGACACCCTCACAAGGGGTGACACCAAAATGCAAAATTTCTAGTTTTAGGCCTATATTCTTATTTTGTAATGTCTATGTGGTGTCATGAGAGGGGTGACACCATGAGTTACCGCACCGGGTGACACCAACCCTAGTGACGCCACTGACACAGAGCAGGACGATTTATCATAATGTAATTATGACATCCCTAAACAAAAATAAACAACAAATGTTTCAATATCATGGAAATAATAAAGAAAAAAACAATTCGGAATTTAATTAATGTCAATTTGGTATCAAAAAGGACTCGAAATAACAGCTAAATCTGTTCAAATGTAATTAAAGATGTCGGCCACTCCCCCGTGCCTAACCTGTTTGAAGTAAATATATCTTGCAACAAATGTTCCAAAAAATTGCTCCTGACGTTAACACTTTCACACGATTCTTGCCCCCATTGTCGCCTGGACATTGACCGGTCGCACCCACCCAGTGTTCAAATTGACCAGCTAGCCAATGTCTGCAATAGGCCGCAACTTATAGGCCTGTATACGCCTATCTATATAAATAATAGCGGTGTGGGTTCTGCGTTAAATAGAAAGTAAATAATTAATACAACAGTATTCCAGTTTAAAATACAATCATGAAAAAAATCGGATCTGCCCGAAATCAAAAAATAACCTAGCCTACTGATCAAGCCTAAGGGGATACAACTCTTTGCAAAGGTTTTGCAGGGTACAGCTAGTATATATATATTTAACTCTTCAATGAAAAGACAATTATGTGTGTAAAAAAAAAAAGTTGGTCACCTTATTACTTTGTCCAGAGTATTGCATTCACCCACGCTTTTAATTATAACACTTAGAAATAACCAGCTATTCTAACCTGTTCGATGTCACAAGCTGTCTACTTCTAGAGAAGGCTGTTATGTATCACCCTCACTTTTAGAGGCGTAGCTGGAGGGGGGCGGGGCGGAGGGTACATATGTCCCCGGGCGCCGAGGTTCAGGGGTGCTAAATGGTATAATTTAATATAATATTATATGGTTTTCGAATGGGGGGGGGGGCGCTAAAAAGGTATTAAAAAGGTAAAATGCCCCGGGCGCAAGTTGCCTTGCCCCCCCTCGCTACGCCTCTGCTCACTTTAACTCTAAACTCTTCTAAATAACGAATGTAAACTAACCTGTTGGATGTCGTCAGCGGTGTACCTCTGGCGTCGGCTGATATTTCAAGTTTCTACACGTCTTTATATCGTCTGCTATTTCACCGGCCATGACCTTTATATATACAGACATTCTACCTCTCCAATATCCATTGGCTATATACACCTTTGTTGCCAAGCAGGTCATGGTCTTCTTGTTCCACACTATGTGAGCCATTAACTTATTACGTAACGCCTTTTTTCCCCCTTCATTCTGACCCCCGCTCCCCCCCCCCCGTTTTAGTAACGCTTTTTTTTTTTACCATTACTTTTTACTTCGTGTCAGACCTCGCTAATCGCTCCCCCTTCTCCCTCCCCCCCCCCCACTCTCCAAGGTATTACGTATTAATTAAGTAAACAATCCTTCCTATCCACACGTGGTCAATTGGCGACAGTCAATATTGTCCGCGGGGGGCAGGCTTTTAGCTGACCTCGATCACAAGCTAGAGGTGTGCAAGGTGAAACTGAAAGTTAGCGGGCGGTGTATTCAAGAAATAAGTTAGCGCCAGTTTTGCCAGTTTTGGCGGGTTTCACGCCAATCTCAGCGGCGTTCTAAGGACAATGGCGGGAATTTAAACTCACTGGCGGGTTTTTAGGCGGATTCAAAGTATCACATATTACATAAATTAAAAAAAAAATAATAATGAGGCATGAAATATACACATTTTAACCCTGCTTTTTAATTCTACTGAGCTAGTGTTTTGTTGTTGTTTTGTTTCAGGCGAATTTCTTAATGAGTTTCGGCTGTTGTTGTTAAAAAAAATCTGGCAACCGGCTTGTGGTTAGCTACCCTAGTGAGTTGTTAGTAAAGTTAGGAGTTTAAAGCTGAAAGTCAGTTACATGATTTGCTGGCCTATCTGCTCTATCCACTATGCCGTAAACCGGGGGGGGGGGGGGTCAAACATTACTGGCGTATAAGTCTAATGACAGTATGACGTTACCACGTGGTGACACACAGTGTTTCCTCTAGGCGTAGGCTATGCGCATGTGTCGCTCGCTCAAACAATTCCCTACACAGTGTATTATTTAGAAGGCCAATCGACCTTTTTGTTGCACAACGTCTTTTGCTGCAAACAGCCTTCAGGAAATTAGCCGGAACATAGGTGGCATATGTAAACATGTCACTGGAAACATTCCGGCCACTTGCCTTGAACGCTTTATTTCTCTCTCTTTCTCTCTCTCTCTCTCTCTCTCTCTCATTCTCTCTCTCCCTCTCTCTCAACCAGAGGTTGATCAGTAAGTTAACCTATGATAATACAATTCTGACTGTGGACGACTGGGCTTGGACTTAGGACATTGACATAACAATGTGAAGACAGAGGGGCGGTGGGCGAGGGTAGAGGTCGGGGGTAGAGGGGCGGTGGACGATGGTAGAGGGGCGATCCGCCCTTGGGCGACACTTATTTTCCCGCCAATCTTGGCCGTCTTTTCGCCGTTTTAGAGACAAAAAGGCCCAGGCTGGAACGGGGTGGTATTAGTCGATCCCGCTCCCCGGGGCGCCACTGGCGTTAGGTACGACACTGAATGATGACTATGGATACTGACTAGGTGACTATGGATACTGGGTACTATATCACTTGATAACAATACAAAGTAGAGCTGGCCCTTGTATATGGCGATAAACAAATAAGAAATGTATATATTAACAATATAGACTAGTCTGTATATTATTGGAATGCTTTATTAAGAAAAAAAATTATCTGAAATCTAAAATATCATTTAAATAAGACTTGGTCTCTGACAGCAAAATGGGAGACTCGAAAAAATAAATTCACACAAGTGTATTAATAAAGTGGAAATTTGTGTGCATCGATAATGTTAATATTGTTAAAATACAGTACCAAAACATATTGAAAGTGTATGACACGTATTACATTCATGTTCTATGATTTGTATCAAAGTTTATTGGTGAAGCCGGGGAAAAGGGAATGCCAATGCAGCATTAGTCAGCTAATGGGATTTCACAAATGTAGCGAGACAAATCAGAAGTAACAGCACATAAGAAATCTATTGCGTACCACTTAACTCCAGAATATAAATATAAACAATGAAAATCTGGGTTATTCTTGCGAAGTTTCATCAACCAATCCGGCACCGTGGAGTTGTTGGTGCGGTAGGTCCACACCCCTTTTTTAACACCATCGACGCCTCCAATCAGAATTAAATTGAAACCAGAAAATTGTTGAATAAAAGTGACCACAAAGGAAAATTCCTCCATGTCTTCAATCTCAGCCAAGTATCCACCGTACATGACGCAAGTAGCCATCGCCTGTTCAGAATATGTGATCGGGTCTTGTTGAGACAGGTAATAACGTCTTCCCTTGTATACAGGAGAAATTTCAAAGAACCAATTTCTTGAGGTTTCCAGTGTTGTTATTGATTTGTTCATGAAATTTGCGGCAATCGAATTCGCTTGTTTTAAATCCATTTGTAGTTGAACAATCTCTTGATTCTTTTTGACAATTTCGATCTTCAATCTGCTGACCTCTGAAATAGTAAGATCCTGTTGAATCTGAATGCTTCTCATCTGATTGGCCACGTCCGCGAAATCCAATGCTTTGGTGATGACCACCTCCGACACACTTGCCGTCACCGGTCTCCAGGCCAGACCCATACCGTTAGCAGCGCACCTGTACTCCCCCTCCATACTTTGGACGGGGTGCGCCCACTGCAGACTCAGGTATGAGACGCCTGTGAAATTATTGTTCAGATCCCCGCCGGACACAGTGACACCGGCATCGTAAACTACAACATTTTTGTTGTAGGTCGTTATGGAGGCCAGCTCGACGAACCTATCCGTGGTGTTGACGACCCTGCGCGACAGGACGACAGAGTTCATGAAGGCCGCCTTGGGGTCGCTGTCCTTTGATACGGAACAGTTGACCAACAGACGCTGGGTCAGTCCAGGTTGAATGGTTCGTGGTTCGATGACCAGGTCAAGGGAAGTAACTGGGGAAAGAGCACAATGTTTGCATCAGAGTTACCGGACTTGAGTAAAAAGTGATAAATGATCCACACAAATATCTGTTTTTTTTATAAATATTGATATTATAAATAAAGCAAAAGATAAATAAAGAGATTAATTTTACGCTTCATCTGTCCCAACAGCCCTTTAGTTTTTTTTTTCTAATAACAATATTTATTTAAAATATAAATTAAAAACAAAAAAATCGTTGACTTCGGTCAAATAATTGAATACATATTCTGCATTAGTATCCTCTCTATATTGACATTGTTGGTTACGGTCAATCAGCTGTTCATCCAGGGCCGGCTCTGGGCATAGGCAACTGCCTAGGGCGCCAAATTGCTAGGGGCGCCAAATTTTAGAAAAAAAAACAAACAAACACTTTCATGCAGAAGGGGCGGGCGTCCTAACATATGACTGCCTAGGGCGCCAAATTGCCTGGGGACGGCTCTGTGTTCATCTGTCATCTATGCCATTTAAAACATTTGGTCATTCGGCTTAAACAATGAATCTAACCGAGAGCAAAACAAGAGAATTTGAAGATAATAATTACCTTTGAAAATATAGACAGTTACAAGTACATTCAAACAATGAACGAGATGTCCTGTTGTCATGATGGGAGATAACCGCTGATACTATATTGGCAATAACTTCGGGGCTGTAGCTCACTATTGGCTTACCTGTTTGCGTACATGTAGCCCAGAAGTTGTTTACAGACTGGTGAGGTGTTAAACAGTTAATGAAACTGATGAAAGGCGTATATACAGAGCAATTAACGGGCATGTGTTGGCCATTAGAAGCAGACGTACAGAGATAGGGGGCTCATAAGGCTTAAAAATACCCGTCCGGACCATATTAGAATTAATAATACAGTGGGCCCCGTCATCTATTGGGAGCCCAATATCAAGTATATTCCTATGAACGTCTCTGTGTATGTTTTATATTCTGTTGGGCGTAGGAAAGTAGAATTCCCCCCCCCTTCCACCCCCCCCCCTCCGAGAAACAAAACGTGAAGTTCATTTATTTAATGTTTTCTTTTACCTGGCAATCTCGACATCGATCCTTGAAGTATTAAATTGTTTACCAAATGTAAAATTGTTTACCAAATGTTACACTATTTATCAAATGTAAAAATTCTTTACCAAACGTTAAAATATTTATCAAATGTAAAATTGTTTACCAAATGTTAAATTGTTTACCAAATGTTAAATTGTTTACCAAATGTTAAATTGTTTACCAAATGTTAAATTGTTTACCAAATGTGAAATTATTTATCAAATGTAAAATTGTTTAGCAAATGTTAAATTGTTTACCAAATGTTAAATTGTTTACCAAAAGTTAAGTTGTTTACCAAATGTTTCATTGTTTACATAATATCTGCCTTTGCTAATCATTTTTCACTCGTGTGAAATTTTTTTTCCCCCATTTCACTCTGTTGTTAATAAACAGCATGGGGGCGAAAGTGTTACATAGAATGGCGCTGTATTTGGGCGTAGTGTGTGTCCCAACACGACTCTTATAAACTCATTAGGAAGTTTCACAGTTCTAAAACCCCCTCTTCCCTCCCCATCATCTAGGTGTTTGTGTGTGTGTGTGTATTTGTGTATGTGTAAGTGTGTGTGTGTGTGTGTGACTGTCGTGATGTACATAACACACATACGGAATGAATATACCAGGCACAGCCTCGCCATCCTAAATCAATAATTCGCCTGTCTAGGGTCTCCCCCTTCCTCCTATAACAAAACTTCTCTCGGTACCGCATATAACAAATCACTCAGGGGCCCCGTGCACCGACCCCTCCCCCTTTCCCCGGCCTCTGACAAACCGAGTTTCAGAGGCGTGGCATCTTTACACACCGTCTCTCATGTTGCTGGATTTTTTTGTTGTTTTTTTTTACTTCTACTAACTTTAATAGTTTTTGTACTGTTGTTGTTGGTGCTGTTGTTGTTTGTACTGTTGTTGTTGGTGCTGTTGTTGTTTGTACTGCTGCTGTTAGTGCTGTTGCTGTTAGTATTGTTGTTGTTGGTGCTGTTGTTGTTGGTGCTGTTGTTGTTGGTGCTGTTGTTGGTGGTGCTGTTGTTGGTGGTGATGTTGTTGTTGGTGCTGTTGTTGGTGGTGCTGTTGTTGTTGGTGCTGTTGTTTGTGGTGCTGTTGTTGTTGTTGTTTGTACTGTTGTTGGTGGTGGTGTTGTTGTGGGTGCGGTGTTGTTGGCGTTGCTGTTGCAGTTGGTGGTGCGGGTGCTGTTGTTGTTGGTGGCTGGTTGTGGCGTTGCGGTGCTGTTGGCGTCATTGCTGTTGCCGCTGGTGGTGTTGCCGTGTTAAAAGTGTTGTTGTTGGTGCTGTTGTTGGTGGTGATGTTGTTGTTGGTGCTTTTATTGTTGGTGCTGTTGTTGTTTTATTTTAAATTAATTGCACGGCAATGACAAAGACCTCTTCTAAAATTAATATGTGAATGTCATCGAAATGTCATTCTTTTCCTTCACCTCACACTCTCACACTCACCATGACATTCGTTCTGCCTAATTGATTCCAATGGTGTGCAATTCAAACTTTTGACAACTAGGTCAAGATGGTGGGTTATTTGAATGCTGAACAATGTATCACTGTCTAGCTAACGATCTCTTGTTACAAAATATTGAATCGATTTATTCAATAATAATATAAAATAAAACAAAACAAAAAAGTACATACATGTATAAACATAAATAAATTGAGGTAACAGGGTATGAATACAACAGAATAGTTGAGCTATATATACATGTTCAAGATCAGACCAGTTTGTCATTTCGAGAGGTCAAAGTTCTGGCTACCATACATCGTAAAAAAACTAAGAGCTTCGGGGTCGTCCGACAGTTCACATATCCATAATATATGTCGTCGACCCAACGTACAGGTATATGTCAGTGTATTAGGTCCATAATATAGGTCGTCGACCCAATGTACAGGTATATCTCAGTGTATTAGGTCCATAATATAGGTCGTCGACCCAATGTACAGGTATATGTCAGTGTATTAGGTCCATAATATAGGTCGACCCCAATATACAGGTATATCTCAGTGTATTAGGTCCATAATATAGGTCGACCCCAATATACAGGTATATCTCAGTGTATTAGGTCCGTGTCTGATGTGGCGTGCTCTCCTGTGTTGAGAGTGTACTTACAAACACCTCAATGACAGTTTAAATAGTACATTTACATGTTTTGGCAACGATCTCAGCCTAATGAATATAACATTTATGCAGATTTGCAAACTTTGTTTTTTTCAGTCTTCATATCGCCATCTCTGTGTGTAAGATAACGGCTTAGACCAGTGCTTCTCAAACTTTTTGAAGTCACGGCCACCTTGGAACGCCAATCAATATGTCGCGGCCCCCCCCCCCTATTTTTTTTTTTGGTTTAGATTGCTTAAATTTATAATTTTAAACTTCTATATTCAAACTTTTACTAGTCAATACATGATTTTTCTAATGTTAACAATGAAAGAGTGATAGGATGCAACATATAAAATAAACTAGATTTTATTTTAAACATATATTAATACTATTTACATACAATACATTAGGTTAATTATAATTTTATGTGTCACATTTTTCGAAATTCCACGGCCCCACCTCCGGACAGTCCACGGGCCCCCTAGGGGGCCGCGGCCCACCACTTTGAGAAGCACTGGTTTAGACTACTACTGGCCTTAAGACATTGTCAGGCAAGCGTGTTAATACACTGTGTGGTCCTTGGTTGAACCGTGTAATGAGATTCGGTGTGTACATGTGAATAATGAATAAAATTAAATGTTCCCCCCTCCCCCCCCATCCCCAACCCAAACACAAATTTAGCTATCACATGAGCTCATCCGCCCTGCTTCGGGTCATTAATTGTGAATTACTGACGCTTCACTCTATGTTGGGTCTCCACACTTTCAAACGGTCGCCACAACACACGTGAATGCTACACACCTAGTCGTGAGCCCACACACACACACACATACGGGAAGGTTGTTTAACTCATCTCGCTCACTACACACACACACACGCGCGCACGCACATATGGTGGAAGAAAAGTCTCAAAGTCTTGGGAAGGCAGACGCCGCCCAGCTACACAGTTGTCACGATGACGGATCCTCCCGTGAGGAGGAGGAGAAAGGCGCAGACTCGGAGAACCGGACCGGCGGGCACAACAACCAGCTCAGGCGCGGGGCATCGGGCCCTAGTCCGGTGTACATCCCGCCCCTGCCCTCCTATAGCAGGGTACACGGGCTGACAGGTGAGAGCATGGAATCCATGACCGTGGAGCCACTATTGGGTGATGGCACCGTTAGAAGGGACCTGATCCCACCTTGGAAGACGTCGATGAGTCTGTCGATCTCTTTCCTCTTTGTGTATACCGGGTTCGAAGCCGTTCAAAATTTACAGGTAAAGTTGGAGCATTTTTATTTAGGTTAGGTTTATTTAAGTTGTAACAATAGTTAACAGCTTGTGAGCGCGGCTATATAAAGTCTCGCGGGTTTTTTTTTTTCTAATCCTTAAATACACAATCGTCTAACCCAGTGGTCGGCAAACTTATCAGCCAAAGAGCCAAATATGAACATTATAACAATTAAAAAAAATTGGGAGCCAAATCTGCTTGTTTAGTAAATTTTTATTACTCTAAACAAGTAGTTGTATACTAAATAAAACTAAATGCCAGAGCCGCACTTAACGAACCAAAGAGCCACATGCGGCTCCGGAGCCGCACTTTGCCGACCACTGGTCTAACCTATGCGTGCTATGCGTGTGTCTCCATCACAGGATTGATGCAAGGAAAATAGCCCATTTATTAGTAGTTCGTCATAGTTGAATACGGTTAGAGCTCTTATTTTGCAGCCAGCTTCAGCAGGCTTTTAAACTAGTTTAATATAAAGATTTTTATGTCTAATTGTGTTTGCATAGCATGTCTTATACAGTCAGTGGCGTACCAAGGGGGGGGGCGGTGGGTGCGGTCCGCACCGTGCGGCACTTTTTATTACTTTTTAGGGGGGGGGCGGCAAAAATGTATAGATTAAATTGAAATACCTAAATGAGAGGGCGGCAAAATCGTCTTCCGCCCTGGGCGGCCGATTCCCACGCTACGCCGCTGTACACAGTTATAGATAATTTACCTAGAAAAACATTCATACCCACGCCCCATTTCCCCCCACTGTCTAAAGGGCACCCTTCCTGCTATAATTATTACTTAACCTTATTCTAATGGGGCCCTGAAAGGTATTTTTGCCTAGGACCCGCCCCCTGAAAACATAGGTATGGCTCTGGGTGGGTGAGTGTAATGTAACCGTCATGATGTGACCCGTACACAGAGGTTTTCTCTACAAACTATGTAGTTTGATTTACTAGTCTGTCATTGTAAAACCTGTATGTTATAATTTGTAATAGGCTTCCCTCGTAGCTAGCTCGTTGTACTTTGAATATTTTTTTATTATTATAGAAGTCGATATTATTATTTCTTCTAATTCAATTTTTCTGTCCTTCATTGACGTAGTGAGCTTAACTCGCGCCCGGGACACAGTACCTTTTTAGCGCACCCCCCCCATTTCAAAACCATATAATATTATTTGAAAAATATACCATTTGGCGCCCCTTTGTAAGTAGCGCCCGGGGCATGATGCCCCCTTGCCCTCCCCCCACTACGCCACTGCTATGGTTTTAACTCTTTCAGTCTTGTTGTAAATGTACCATAAACCTTAGACTAGACAAGTCACCTGCAGCCATGACAGATTCCATAGGTCCAGATTTCAGTGGCTCCACATCCATTTTTAAAGTACCTTACATTTAAAACGTGAAACACTAGTAACCAGTTATCATTATTAAATCTCAGACATGAGGGGAAAGGGGGGGGCGTAATTTCAAGTCCTCTTGTGGGGGGAAAGGCAGTCACCCCCACAAAAAGTGCCCCCCCCCGGAGAGTGTCCCTCCCCCCTCCCCCGGACTTCAGGGTGATTCTATAGCATGTAGTAAATAGGTGGAGATTATCATGGTCCCTTGATAAGCTGACGGCGCTATACAAACCATGTAACTGAACGGGAAGAAAGGGAAGAAATTTATTATTGGTCTGCATACTCTGTCAAATAAAACCAATTGTATTTTATTACATTGCTTAATAACGTCTATCAAGTTAAAATGATCTTTTAATTCACGTTAACAAAATTAATAAATCAGAAAAATCTAACTCGTGTTAAAAAAAATTCTGAAAGAAGAATTATTTTTATTCCATTCATTTTTTTTTACCTACAGAGTAGTCTGAACTTTAAAGAAAATGTCGGTGTTATCTCCCTTGCCGTCTTGTACGCTTCCGTCATGCTCGGGTCCGTCATCGGCCCTGCCTCTGCCAGACTTCTGGGACCCAAGCTCCTCGTCCTCATATGCTTCCTGTTCCACCTGGTTTACCTGGGGTGTAACCTCTACCCCACCCTCCCTCTGATGGTCCCCGTCTCCGCGCTCCTCGGGGTCTCCATCAGCGGCTGCGCCATGTCCGAGGGGCTCTTCTCCACGGCCTCCAGCTACAGCTACCTGCACAAGCACAAGCTGGACAGCGGCCAGCTGCACAGGGTTCTCAGCATGTTCAACGGCGTCTTCTACTGCTGCTTCAAGGGCACCCACGTGAGCGGGAACCTCATATCGTCCGTCATCCTGTTCGCTTCGTCGTACAACGAAACCGTCCTGGAGGGCAACGTCTGCGGCGCTGTGATGTGCGCCGGAGACACGAACAGGACGCTCATAGAGAGCCCGGAGCGCGACGTCATCAGCGCCCTTCTGGGTGTCTTCATGGCGTTGAACGTCATCGGATGCGTCGTCGCTGTCATAGGGCTCCCGTCGTTATCTGTCGGCCCCGACCAGCCCAGTTATTTGAATGAAGAGGTGGCCGACCCCAGCGGGTGCTTCAGGAGTCTGTTCTCCGTCAAGTTCCTGCTGTTGTCGCCCATGTTCATGTCCCAGGCGATGCTTATCATGATAATGTACACTGGATACACCAAGATAAGTAGTGAATGTGTATTTACCCGTGTGTCAGTCTGTTGTCAGTTATCGCAACATATCTACCCATGTGTATGTCTGTTATCAGATATAACAACAGATATACCTATGTGTATGTCTGTTATCAGTTATCATAACAAATATTTGTATGTTTCTGTAAGAACGATGAATGTCAAAGTCGCCTTTAACTATTGAAGACTTTTGGGGTTGGGGAGTATGACCGGCTCTAATGTGGACGGAACTGAAGTCGTTAGTTCGATATATAGAAAGTAGTGAAGGCCCCGCATCGGACATTCACCTCATGCCCTACATTTGATACTAGCCCTGGGCCCCGCATTTGACACTAGCCCTGGGCCCCGCATTTGACACTCACCTCATGCCCCGTATCGGATACTCGCCCTGGGCCCCGCATTTGACACTCACCTCAGGCCCCGCATTTGATACTCGCCCTGGGCCCCGCATTTGACACTAGCCCTGGGCCCCGCATTTGACACTCACCTCATGCCCCGCATTTGATACTCGCCCTGGGCCCCGCATTTGATACTAGCCCTGGGCCCCGCATTTGACACTCGCCCAAGGCCCCGCATTTGACACTCGCCTGGGCCCCGCATTTGACACTCGCCCTGGGCCCCGCATTTGATACTAGCCCTGGGCCCCGCGCATTCAATAATAATGTTAAGGCCGCTTATGCTTAAAGCGTGGCTTTTTTTTTTTAGTTGTACAAAGTAAAATTAAGCGGGGTTGTTTAGACTTATTAAAAGAACTCAACAATATATTTTGAAAAATGTGTGGATATTAGGTGTATAGTTATTTTAAATACTGAGATGTTGCATGTTTTTGTGTTTATTTAGCCTATAAGTGGCCGAGCGATGTAGAGCACTCGGCTGTCGACTGGAGAGCCCAAGGTTCGATCCTCGGTAAGAAGCCTGAATTAGTATAGATCAAAAGTTGATTTCAAAGTCCCATAAGTCCACCCAGCTTTAAATGGGTTCCTGACTAAGTTGGGGAAGTAAAGGCGACTGGGCGTTGTGCTATAGCCATCCCTTCACATGCCGAGGTATAGAAGCAGGTGAATTCTACACTTCATCTGCCCCGATGGCCCTTTAAGGCTAATGAAACTCTACTAATTAGCCTATCTATTTCTACCTCATGAGTTCTGGCGATGACAAACATCAGAAAGGAAAATGTCCACATCCCACCATCATTAGTTGATTTAAATTATGTTTTTTTTTCCTTCCTAAATCTACAGGCTTTTGTAACATGCACCATAGGCGTACAATGGGTGGGCTACATGATGATCTCACTGGGGGTCTTCAGTGCAGCGTCGTCGCTCGTAGTCAACAGCTTGGTTGGGCTGACAGGCCGGGTTATCGTCTTCTGCCTCGTCTTCATCATCGATGTCACTACTTTGTCGGCCATGTTGCTATGGCAACCGGACAGCCAGACGAACAAGAGCCTCTTGTTTGTACTGCCCGCCATCGCCGGCGTGTCGGAGGGGATCAGTCAGCCACAGAGTAACGGTAACGATGTCGGTGTTTAGGTGTTTGTGTTTAGTTCTGTGATTGTAGGTGTTTGTGTTTAACTCTGTGATTGTAGGTGTTTGTGTTTAGTTCTGTGATTGTAGGTGTTTGTGTTTAGTTCTGTGATTGTAGGTGTTTGTGTTTAGTTCTGTGATTGTAGGTGTTTGTGTTTAATTCTGTGATTGTAGGTGTTTGTGTTTAGTTCTGTGATTGTAGGTGTTTGTGTTTAGTTCTGTGAATGTAGGTGTTTGTGTTTAGTTCTGTGATTGTAGGTGTTTTGTGTTTAGTTCTGTGAATGTAGGTGTTTGTGTTTAGTTCTGTGATTGTAGGTGTTTGTGTTTAGTTCTGTGATTGTAGGTGTTTGTGTTTAGTTCTGTGATTGTAGGTGTTTGAGTTTAGTTCTGTGATTGTAGGTGTTTGTGTTTAACTATGTGAATGTAGGTGTTTGTGTTTAACTCTGTGATTCTAGGTATTTGTGTTTAATTCCGTGGATGGATGTATTTGTGTTTAATTTTCTAAATATCGGAATTTGTGTTTAATACTGTGAATGTCGGTATTTGTGTTTAATTCTGTTGATAGAGGTATTTGTGTTTAATTTTCTAAATGTCGGTATTTCTGTTTAATTCTTTGAACACTAGTCTTTATGTTCAGTTCTGTGAACATAGGTCTGTGTGTTTAATTACGCGCCATTGAGTGTTTGTGTTCAATTTTCTATGTCCAAGTCTTTGTGTTCAGTTCTTTCTTTTAAGACCTCTATATATAGATTAAGTTTACATACCTTTCTCCACAGCCATTTTGGCCTCTGTATTTCAAAGGAATCTGGCCTCGACCTTCTCGGCCTTCCAGGCCGTCAAGTGTTTGGCGTTCTCCTTGACCTTGGCCATGTCCACAGCACTCTGCCTGTACCATCAGCTGTACCTGGCACTCGCGATGTACATGCTTGGCATGCTGGGATACGTGATCACTGAGCGAAGGGAGAGAAATCCGTACGAACAATTCAGCTAATTATCTGCCCTTTTTGACTTGATAACAATGTTACTTTTTTTTATAATAATAATAATAGAAATTCCGTTTTCATTTGATGGTTGGTGTTGTCAAAGTTCTTATGTTAGGTGGATGTGGTGGTTATGGTAAAAGTGAGATTAAATTGGTCAGCGCACACATCATTTTGCATATTTAAGAATAAAGCCAGTGCACAGCTCAACGTTTATAAAAACAAGACGGTGATAATTTAAAAACAAATAATTTACTCCATGGTGAACAACACACGGGTGCTCCATATAACTATATTCTGAGTTTATCCATTTTTAAATAAGAAACCACTCTTTGGTAAATAACGAACAGCAACAAACAACAACAACGAACAACAACAAATAACAACACCAAATAACAACAACAAATAACAACAACAATAAACAACAACAAATAACAACAACAAATAACTACAACAAAAAAACAAGAACAGCAACAAAGAACAACAAACAACAACAAATAACAACAACAGCAACAAACAACAACAATAACACATAACAACAACAGCAACAAACCACAACAAATACCAAATAACAACAACAACAACAAACAACAACAAATAACAACAAACAACAACAACAAAGAACAACAAAGAAAAACAAAATACAACAACAACCACAAATAACAACAAACAACAACAGCAACAAACAAAAACAAATAACAAATTACAACAACAACAAATAATAAACAAATACCAAATAACAACAGCAACAAACAACAGCAAATAACAACAAACAACAACAAAAAACAACAAGCAACAACAAATAACAACAAACAACAACAAATAATAAACAACAACCACAAACAACAAACAAACAACAACAACAAACAACAACCACCACATACAACAAATAAACAACAACAATAAACAACAACAACAACCACAAACAACAAACAAACAACAACAACAAAAGAAAACAACCACAAACAACAAACAAATAACAACAGCAAACAACAACAACAAACAGCAAACAATAACAACAAACAACAACATTCAGTTGTTTTTTAAATACGGTCTGAATTTCTACACGGGAGATTTTTTGTAGTTAAAAAAAGATACAATATATTTTGCCGTATGTGTTGCACAGTGAAAATTCTGAAGCCCCCAAGGGCCATCGTGTCAGGTGAAGTGTAGAATTCATCTGTTTGTGTAACCACGAAATACAAAGGGATTGTGTGGTTAGTCGCCTTTACTTCCCCAACTAAAGTAACGTAATCATTTAAAGTTGGGTGGGTCTGAGGGACTTTTAAAACCAGCTTTCACCTGGGCCTGGAATACTTCTCTTGATTCTTACTGATGATTGAACCAAGGACTACCAGGTCCATAGTTGTCCGTCAATCTTCATCGTTGTATACTAGAACATTGATGTGACTTCATCGTTGTATACTAGAACATTGTTGTGACTTCATCGTTGTAAACTGGAACATTGCTGTGACTTCATCGTTGTAAACTGGAACATTGCTGTGACTTCATCGTTGTAAACTTGAACATTGCTGTGACTTCATCATGATTGAAAAATGTCTGTAAGAGGGGAAGGCAATATTTGTTTACTCCCGGGCCAGAACGAGTGTATAAGTTTGACAGAAGGCTGGACTACGTGCATAAAATCAGACAGAAAGAGAACTATGCATGAATATAATTTAGCATGTTATCTCTGTTTATCTTTTTTTAAATATGTTTAGCTATTTGTAAACAATTTATGCAAAAGCTATTTTGTAATAAAAAAATAAAAAATAAATAATAATAAATTGTATGATTATACTCCATGTAACACATTATAATGTTGGCTTTTGTTTTAAATAGTTTAACTTTATTATATATGTTTATATAATATCTTTATATTATGTTATGAGATACTCTTATGTACAATATATCCTGACATCTTCATAGGGTAGTTGGACAGCTTACGTAGTGTACGAGTTTTGATTTCAATAAATGATCCCAACAGAGCCTTAATTGAGATCTACCGGTGGATAATGACATCTACCATGGTCATAAGCAGGCTTGCGGAGCCGTCAAATTTGTGGGAGCCGGAGCCGGAAAAAAATGTGGCGGCTCCGCAAGCCTGGTCATAAGATATACTGCGTTGTGTGTATCGCTAGTGGTCTTGAGACATTGATCAAAGAAAATGGACTATTTAGTCCCTCCCTCACCCCCTCCCCTCCAGGGAGTGTGCCACTATAGTAGTATGTTCGTAGATATTCACTGAGCAGTACACTAATACTTTGGAAAGCGTTAAGTTATAACATATAGAAATGACCACATTATCAGTCCAATAATACGAGAGTGGATGTTATATTCACAAATGCTTCACGTAGAAAATATTTTCCCGGCATTTTTTTCCTTACTTGTATCAAGATGGCAGATTATGTCCATAAAAAAAATAATAATAAAATAGACAATGTCGAGTAACAAATTGGCATCAAAGTCAGTCTGTGCACCTTAACAGTTGGGGTAGGTGTTAACTTGACCCAAAAAAAAAAGTCTTTGTTGGACGACGCAGACACCTGACACATCCGTGGAGAACTTCCGTCATTCTGTCTCTGGCGTTTTTTTGCGTGTACACCATATATATATAATACTAGATCGCTTATGCTTATTTAATAGAGACCGAAAAAGTGTTGGATTTGAGACCCCTACTTTAAAAAGAGAAGAGTACAATTCTGTACAGTTCTTTATTTTTTACCGAAAAAGATTTCCTTCCTTTTAATAAAAAAAAAATCCCCATTCATGCTAGAGGTTGGCGCTTTTTAAAATCTACTGATGTGTCCGAAAAAAATATATTTGACGGTTAGTAATAATATAATCAAACAACCGGGTACACAACACGAAGGCATTTTATTCAAAGTTAATTGAAAAAAAAAGTTTTTGAAAACTTGTCAAGGAAAACAATGCAAAATGTCTTCTGCTATTTATTTCGGTTACTTAAGGTTTCTATGCGTACTACGTCATCAGGTTATACAGAATTGTACTCTTCTCTTTTTAAAGTTATGGTCCGCACAATATATGTCTATGCATAGCCCATAAGCGATCTAGTCTTATATATCTATGGTGTACACTCGGTTCGAGGCCATACTATACTCACAGGAGGATAAAACGCTGGGTTAGCGGCTATACAGAATTTACAGCTAATGTTCTATTTTTGGTTTGAGGTTGTACAGAATTTACAGGTTATACAACACACTGAGTTCGAGGCTACTTAGGACTTGCAGGTGACATTGTTCATATATATTATGACATAGCGATAGGACCTGAGATTCCCGGGTTCGATCCTCGGTGAGAACCTTGGGAAATTTTTCTCAACTACACACAGCATTAAATGGTTACCTGACTTTATCGTAGGTAGTAAAAGCGGCTGGGCGCGTTGCTAACCACACAATCTATTTTAATGCCGTGATTACAGAAGCTGATGAGTTCTACACTTCATCTGCCCACAAAGGCTCTTACTTGCTAAGGGAACATTACTTTTATGACATAATAACATGGGTGAAATTTGGACGTAGTGAGCTCTTAAAATGCTTTGTACAAACTGAGTTTGTTTATATATGTGTGGAGACCAAAATTAATGTTGCAATAATGAAGAGAATATATATATATATATATATATATATATATATATATATAGATATAGATATAGATATATAAGCTCTATAAATTGAATATTCTACAAATCGGTTGTTTTAAAACTTGGATAAAATGATTTTGTAAATTGTCTATTCGTGTTCAAAAGAGGAGAACCATATTGATTTATTTGATTATGTTTATAAAGTTGCCCCGGGAGCAGGGGGGGGGGAGACTTGAGATAGCTGATAAAGATGCCCAGGGGGAGGTTGATTATTTTTATCAAGATGCCCGGCCCGGGGGTAAAGACTAAAGAGAGAGAGAGAGAGAGAGAGAGAGAGAGAGAGAGAGAGAGAGAGAGAGAGAGAAATCAAGACGGAGGCGACTGAGAACTTAAACGTACATTTTTCAAATGCTAAACAAATTAAGACTTGATAAACAAAGGGCAACCATGCAAGTTGAAATATACATATCTCATACACAGGTAATATTACATACATATCTCATACACAGCTATTATTACATACATATCTCATACACAGCTAATATTACATACATATCTCATACACAGGTAATATTACATACATATCTCATACACAGCTAATATTACATACATATCTCATACACAGGTAATATTACATACATATCTCATACACAGCTAATATTACATACATATCTCATACACAGCTAATATTACATACATATCTCATACACAGCTAATATTACATACATATCTCATACACAGCTAATATTACATAAGTTAGAAAATCGATGTTCCACTATAGTGAAGACAAGAATGATTGCAAGATTTGATCGTGCAAATCCATTCCAGGGGAGAGAAATGGTATTGAAATGAGAAATCCTGTTATACTGTGTTTACTGGTTGTCTATCCTTTTTAAAAAAAAAAAATTACAATCAGCAGGGAGATAACTCTCTGTATTATTAAATGTGCAAATAACTGAAACATCTTAAAACTAATAATTTTAATACAATAATATGAATTATAATAATTATAAATATTATACATTACAAAATAAAAATGAGTATTTAAGTAAAACTAATTTTTAAATTATTATTTTGCAATTTATGTATTATAATAAAACTGTTAAATATTTACATAATGTTTTAATATATATAACAATAATTCACTAATTTATATATTTCAACTCTTTCTATCAAAGCTGTCAATACTGTGATCTTGCGTATGGCAAGGATTACTAATGTCGTTATCTTAAGAGACAGCTAGGTTAACACTAGCAATCACGAGTGGAGAGTTACTGCAGTTGAGGGAGACTAAATATTGCTAGACAGTTTTGTTAAATCTATTGGGTTCATACACTTTTGTTTATTGAAATTCTATAAGAATTTCAGAATAGTTCCATGGGTCAAACTCAATAACTATAATACGGAATTTTTAATGACAAAACACAAAAATTTAAGCACACCACTCAAGCGCACCTTTCCATAGGTTCAAAGATTTGAATCAAGTACCCCACCAAGGGGCTATCAAATGTTTTTGTTTTCTGGAGTCTCAGGAAGCAGGTAAATTCATTTTTGGTCTTAAAATATGGACGCTTTGCCAAAAGTTACGACATAAAACTTTTTTAGGTGCTTATTTATTTATTTTAAATAAATTTTTTTTTTTAAGAAGCGTTGATCTAAAAGGTCACGTGAGTTCAGAGCTGCCATAATGCTGCACATTATGCGTGAAGCAGACGTGATGTAGACCACGTAAGAAATATGATGTAACATCTATCATCCTTACATAAGAAATTAGCTGATTGTTAGGTAGGGTCAGTCGATTTTTTTTAAAATCCCGGTTTCAAATCCTGGTAAAAATCCCTATGTGCCCCCCGCCCCCTCCCTTCCCGCCAACTCTTAAGTCCGATGGTCATTTTTTCAAGACACACAATCTCGTATTACACTGCACTCTTGTCCTGTACTTTGCCATCTTTCTTGGACACCCCCCCCCCGGTCAAAGTCTTGATGCTGATTGGTTTCATGTCCTATACCATTCCCCCTTCCCCTTCAGGGCAGACCCGTAACGTGCGGGGGGGGGGGCCGGACGCCCTACCCTTGCGTTTTGTCTGAACCCCCCCCCCCCTCTGCATAACTGACAAAAAAAAACAAACTTTGTGACACTAACAGTGAAAGTATTATTGTGTAAAATGGCTGTTAGAGTTTTTTGTTAATAAATTACTTTTGTGTTAAAGTTAAGTTAAAATGATAATGTATGTAATCACTAGCTTTTAATAAAAACATTGAAGACAACTTCATTAACAGTATTAGTTCTCAATATAATTTTCTCTAAGCTTTATTAGGCTTAAATGTTGGTAGTAAAATTACATTATCTGTTCAATTATTTACTTAATTGACAATTCTAATAACTCTAATACAGTCGATTCCGTTTAATTTGGACACATCGGGACCGAGACTTTTTGTCCCAATGAAGCGGCTGTCCCAATTAAACATACACATTTACTATTGGCTTCTTGTTTTGGTTTCTTTGAGATTTGTCCCAAATAAGCGGCTGCCCAACTAAGCGGTGTACCAATTAAACGGAATCCACTGTATATGATAAAATAATACACACAGAAAGAGACATTCACATTATTTTTTTTTATTTATTACAACTTGAAATTACAGTGAAAATTAATTATTTCCAAAACAAAAAATTGCAAGTGTGTGGCCAGTTAATTTACAGAATGTCATAGACATCCACGTCTGTTACTTAATAATATTAATATTACTTTGCTAATAATGTAGTAAAATGGAGTATTGCATAAGCTTTCGACTAATAATAGCAATGATTTTGAAATATAAAAAAAGGTTTAAAATAGCTTTTTTTTTATTTATGAAATATTTTTCGTTAAGAAATTTAACTGAAAATTTATTTTTTTCTACCGATAGCACGAACTGTAACTCATTATAATATGGCCATGAAGGTAATTCCAATATGGCCGACTTTTCACACAAACTCCCAATAAGGATTATAGCTAGAAAAAGCTCTCCAGTTAAATACAGAGCTCATTTATTCCACCAACTGTACATGGCGCTGGCGCCGTAATGTCCGGGCATCGTTGGCTACATTGTCACGGAGAGAATGGGAGAGAACATCAGTGTGAAACAGTTTAGTTAATTATCTACCTTGGGGATCGAACCCGGTACTTCGCTGCATGACTTTTGGATCAGAGGTAACGATGATGAAAAAGGGGGAGTCATTAGCAAATAGGATTTTTCAATTTAAATGTCATCATGTCTTTTTAAAATTATTCGAACCTCAGATTAAAATCCAATACTTTTTTTTTTAATATTTCTTATTAGTGTTTCTTTCACGCCCGATCTTCCTTCTTCCTTTCATTGAGGGGGGGGGGGGGAATCTACATCTTAGACGGCCTGGTGATCCCGGTTACTGGTTTACTAAAATTTGTTGGTGATGATTTTAACGACTGGATGTGACAAAAAAAAATTTAATCCTTAAATACATTGTCGTCTTTGACAAGCAAGGAAGCCAGACAGCAAAATGTTTGAAGGGGGGGGGGGGGTGCTAAAACTTTAATTCACCCTGCCGTACCCCCACGGCTGATAAAGGATATCTATCCATTAAAAAAAAAACAACTGTCGGATAAACGTCGTGACATCATTACAGTGCAATGAATTCAACGCCATTATCAGGAAACCCATTTGTTTGTACTGGGTTCAATTTGAAAGAGGGCAGCTGCTTCCCAACTGCAGACACTGAGGCTATTTATTTCTCGTTTTATAAGTATTATGAAATGGACAATAAAGTTAATTAGATTAAATTAATAATTTTAATGATAAATTCGACTTTTGGTATTTTTTTGTGTGTGACGTCTGTCCCCTCACCCAACTCCCTTCTATTTTGATGCCCCGCCATATAGAATACAGGGCGCTGTGTGATAACTGTGGCGTCCCAATTCCACCACCCGTCCCCCCATTCAGTTATCCTCTAGACATGTTATTTTATTCCCAGGTCACAACGTTTTTTGTAAATGCATCTATTTGGGTTCATTGTGAACTGGAACATTCATCTGCATGACATTATGTAGTTGTAGATATTGATGTATACATTGATGGGTTTTGCCATTTTACCGTCCATCGGTCAACCAATGAAAGTATATCGTTAGTAAAAATAAAATATTTCTCTTTAGAGACATAAGGAATCAGTCATGTGCAATGAAGGTAGAAAATTAAATATCTGAAATGAAACCAATCTTAAGGGTTAGGAGTAGGGAGCGACCGATAATCGGATCGCTATCGGTATCGGACCGATATTGGCACTATCGGTTAATATCGGATCGGCCGATTGTTGTAGGGAGCGACCGATAGTCGAACCGATATTGGCACTATGTCGGACCGGCCGTTTTTTTGGCTGCCGATACATTGTTTTTTTTTTTCACAACAGAGTTGCAGAAAAGAAAATCAGTAAATAACCCAATTCTATAACTAGATCAGACAAGATTTAAAAAAAAAAGGAAAAAAAAACCCGTACACAGAAATTGTCACGTATACATCAGAGATACGACCTTGAAACAATAAGATTGGCATTTCTTAATTCTAATGTATGACCTTGAATGATACAATTAGTGAACATCTGTGCGTATTTTTTGTTGGGATGGGAAGTTGGGGGGGGGGGGGGGAACAAGACTTATGTGTCGGCGAAGCGTCATGAAATATGACAGGGAAGGGGTAAGCCACTGCCCCCTGAATCACACTAGGCCGTGGAGATGAGAAAGAACGAGATTGATGACGTCACGACACTTACCCAGCCATTTTGAATTTCACTCTGAGTGTTGCTGATCAGTGGTTCATTTCATTTTGTCGTGGATATTAATTTTGTTATTTATTTAAAAAGTTTTGACACTACTACACCAAACCTCTACGTCAACAATTTACTGTAAGTATTTTTCTTTACTCTATCTTTATCGTTTTAAAACAAACATTGCATTTTGTTGTCAGTCTTTTCATGGCATGTTAAAAGTTAACTGTATTCTATTGTAAACGAAGTTGATTTGAAATGAAAAAGAAAATGTTACTTATAATTTATTAGCTACAACCATATAGCATCCAATTTTTTATTACACACCATAAAAACATTTTGAAAACGTAATGTGTCTATTTAATTAATATTTATTCATTTTTTATTCAGAACCTAGTACATCTCAATAGTAAATGTATTCTATCTCTAGTGAAAGAATATCTTGTAGTTTGGATTTCTTAAATCATCAAACATTACATTTTCATATTGCTCTTATAAATGTCTTTCTTTTTTATTTCAGTGTACAATGCCTAAGTGTTGTGTACCTGGTTGTCGTGGAAATTATGCAGCTACATTAACTACACCATATGAGAAGGTCAGCATCTTTCAATTTCCATCTGACGAAACAATGAAAAAGAAATGGCTGAAATATATTCCCCGTGATTTAGAAGTTTCTAAAACTACAGTGGTTTGTGAAAAGCATTTTGCACCACAATTTATAATTCGGATAGACTCGGCCACACGTCCTGATGGTACCATTATTAGTGTTCCACGAGATCGGCCTAAATTGGCTTCTGGTGCCTATCCAACCATTTTTCCCAATACTCCATCATATTTATCCCAGGACCCACCACAGCCACGTAAAAATCCAGACACTAGGAGGGCAGAGGCTGCACGTCGAGACGATGAGATTTTGAATACGTTTTTGGAAAATGATAAAATTAATGAGTACTCTGACCTGATGGATAAACTAAGCATTTTTATGAAAGACTATCCACAGTGGAATTTCAAACAGACAGATGAAAAGGTTTGTTTGTACAAACTTGATATTCAAGATGTGCCGACTGTTGCGGTATCTGTATGTATTAGTTTGAATTTAAAAACCACTGTTTTCAAAGGTAAATTTAAGGTATCTAAGGCAAATTTAGCTTGGATTTTAGGTAAAAATAGCCATTTAACCTGTTGGTCAGTGTCTTGAGTCATTTTAATAGCTTAGAGTTAGACAGAAAAGTAGAAGAGCAAATTGATATTGTTGGTAGTTCCTTGCAGGGTTTGTGTGACAGGCTGTCTAGTCTAGGTGGTACGTATGATAATGATGTCAAATTTAGATTGTCCTTTATTACTGAACAGTTCTTTCTTTTGTTTGCTTCCAAAAATAAATACAGTCCTCAAACATTAGTATTTGCCTATCAGTTGATGACTATATCTAGAGCAGCTTATCAGTGTACCAGGGATAAAGTATTGACTCTTCCTCATATTTCTTTTTTAAATAAATTGTCAGCTCCATTAAAAGTTAAATTAACTGAGAATTCTAATGCTGCTTACCTTAAACAAAAGGCAACAGTCTTACAGCCAATTGAAAAGGTTGTTATTCTTTTAGTAGATGAAATTTATGTCAATAGCAAGGTAACTTATAAAGGTGGTTCTATTGTAGGAAAAGCTGCTAATGATTCCTCAGTTGCAGCAGGCACTGTATTAACTTTTATGATTTGCTCACTGTTATCTAAAAATAAGGATGTTGTTTCTATGGTACCTGTCAGTAAATTAACAACTGATTTTTTGAAAGAATGTTCTGTGAAAGTGTTGAACATGGTAGAACAGTCTGGTTTTCAAGTACTGGCTATCTTATCTGACAATAATCTTGTCAATAGAAAAATGTTTATGTCCTTTGGAAGTGGTAAATTGGTGTCTTCTATTTGTCATCCTTGTAATGAACAGAGGAAATTATTTTTCTTATTTGACAGTGTCCATTTAATTAAATCTATACGGAACAATTGGATAGGACAGAGTGATGACTGTCAAACATTTAGGTTTCCTCCTTTTAATGAAGAAGACAGTTCTGTAGAAACATGTGCCAAGTTTTCCCTTATTCGACTGTTGTATAGCACAGAAAAAGACAATTCACTTAAATTGGCCCCAGGTTTGACTTATAAATCAATTTACCCATCAAGCATAGAAAGGCAAAATGTTAGTTTGGCATTAAAAGTATTTGATGAAAAAGTTATTGTCTCTTTAAAACATCTGGGTGATAAAGAAAAAATTGATGTTAGTTGTACTGTTGATTTTCTTAGCCGGCTTTTGAAATTATGGAGAATGTTTAACATTAAATCTTATGACAAGGGTTACTTTAAAAGAGACCCAGATAGTAAGCCTTTTAAGTCCTCAACAGATGATAGATTAGATTTCCTGAGGAAAACATTAAACTGGTTAACTAAGTGGGAGAGCTATAACTTAAGACCTAGATCTGGTGGTCTTTGTAATGAGACATTCATAGCTTTAAAGCATACAGTTTCAACATTTATAGAGCTTATTCCTTATTTATTAGATGTCTTAAAATTTCGGTATGTGCTAACTGGTAAATTTCAGACAGACTGTCTAGAGAGTAGGTTGGGTAAATATCGCAGATTGTGTGGCACTAATTATCATGTTTCTGTTCAGGAGCTCTTAGAGTCTGAAAAAAACTTAGATTGGTTAGTTTGCTTAATGTGACCTCTGCTTCACCTGGTAAAATTTCTATTACTGATGTTTTGATTAATTTTCAAGATAATAATTTAGAAAGCAGTATTTCAGATGATAGTATCAATCATTTTGTTGATCTCATTGATAAATGTACAGAAACAGATTTAACTGAGTCAGAGAAGAAAGTATTAATTTTTATTGCTGGTTATATAGCTTTTAAGTTGCGCAGTTCAAATAGGTGTGGTTTTTGTACAAAAGAACTAGCCATAGATAAAACTCTAGATATTTCATTTTCAACTCAATTTCACTCATATTTACATGATTTAGATAGGGGTGGATTAAAATGGCCTAGTCAGGTTTTAGTTGATGTACTGACTGTTCAGTTTTCATTGTTTAAAAAACTTATCAGCAAAGGGTATGAAGATTTTTTCCTGGCACAAAGTAACCAGAAACAGGTTTTATTAAAATTATTCCATACATGTCTTCAAACACATTTTTCACATCTAGGTGATTGTATCTGTGGGCAAACTTTAGTAAATGTTTTTTTATTAACATCCAGCTATCTGGCTAACATACTTCTAAATAATTACAGTAAATCTGAAACAGATAAATGTTCACAAGTAAAAAAAGCTAAGAAAAGAAAATTACAAACTTACACTAAATAGTTTTGTTAATAGGGTTTTAATGTAAAGGAATTTTTAAGTCTATTGTTATTGGTTTTTGCAGGGGCAGGGGGAGCACAAGTATTCTTTTTAATGTCAGTCTAAACATTGTCAGTCTAAACATGATTTTTTTTAATTTTTAACTAATATTTTTGGCAAAATAATTAACATTGTTTCAAGTATTCATTTCAGGTAACTGTTACCACTAGGCGAAGGCCTAGGTAATAATCTGTTCTTAAATTAGACCTACTTAAGATATTTAAATTGTTGGATATTATTATAATATCATTACTTGAAAATATCTCTTAAACAAATAGGGCGGTCACGAACACGTGACCAAAATCACGTGATAGAGTACAAATCGCCATTTTGTTGAACCAAGGCTACATTCCCTCGATAGCTACCGATAATAGTAACTTGATAAACGGAACAGTACTAATGACATTAGTAATGTACTGTAAAAAAATTCCTTTTTAAAATTACTTTTTTATTGTAGACACCATAGAGGGGATTAAATGTATATGCGACGATTGATTTGGTCCAATAGAAAATAAACTAAATTTGACCGAAAAAGAGTATAACTGCAAAGCACGATCAATCCCATGCCTTAGATAGTGTCAATGGCCTTGCTAGAAAAAATAAAATTTTTCTTGAGTGTTCATAATATTTATTCTTTCAAGTTTTCAGTAATTTTTTTTTTTATTTTACATTACCAAACCAAATGCTATTTAAGTTACTAAGACGTCTCATACTTATTACTTGTACAGACATAATAACATGATAATAAGTTTAAATAAGAGAATACCAGCAATATTACTAATAAAATTAAAACTGACAAAAAAAAAAAAGGAGTAATGGTAGATCTTTTAATTTTTTATTGACATTTATTTCACATTTTTAAGTAATTAAAAAAAAATAATAAAGATATTAGTTGAAAATTAAACATATAACTATTTGATTAGTAGCTATGGCTATGATTATTAAAGCTTGAGTTGAAGTCATGGTAGTTAAAGATGCAAGACAAATTGATAAAATTAACTGTCATATGAAAAATTAATTTAAAAACATAACACATGTATGATACAACTAGTTTAGTGGATGCTAAAATGTGGGTTTTGAATAAATCTTTTGTGAGTTTCTCTAATTTGTAT